>CAUYLG010052801.1:0-52270 GCA_963573385.1 Cacajao melanocephalus | reverse complement strand
AAATCTGGAGACAACAGATGCTGGAGAGGATGTGGAGAAATAGGAACACTTTTACACTGTTGGTGGGAGTGTAAATTAGTTCAACTATTGTGGAAGACAATGTGGCAATTCCTCAAGGATATAGAACCAGAAATACCATTTGACCCAGCAATTCCATTACTGGGTATACACACAAAGGATTATAAATCGTTCTACTATAAAGACTCATGTACACGTATGTTTATTGAAGCACTATTTACAATAGCAAAGACTTGGAACCAATGCAAATGCCCATCAATCATAGATTGGATAAAGAAAATGTGGCACATATATACTATGCAATATTATGCAGCCATAAAAAAAGAATGAGTTCATGTCCTTTGCAGGCACATGAATGAAACTGGAAGCCATCATTCTCAGCAAACTAACACAGGAACAGAAAAGCAAACATTGCATGTTCTCATTCATAAGTAGGAGTTGAACAATGAGAACACATGGACACAGGGAGGGGAACATCACACACTGGGGCCTGTTGGGGGATGGGGGGCAAAGGGAAAGAGAGCATTAGGACAAATACCTAATGCATTTAGGGCTTAAAACCTAGATGATGTGTTGATAGGTGCAGCAAACCACTATGGCACATGTATATCTTTATAAAAAATCTGCATGTTCTGCACATGTATCCCAGAACTTAAAGTAAAATAAAAAAAAGAAAACAGATTATAATGGAAATTGCATTATCTGAAGGTATTTTCTTTTACATTTTCTGAGACTTATATATTAGCACTGCTTTTTAAATGTTACATCTACATTATCTGAGGAAAACAAAAGATAAAATTAAGAAACCAAAAAGGGACCTGAATAGACATTTGTGAAAAGAAGACATACAAAAAGCCAACAGATATATGGGAAAATGTTCCACACCACTAATTGTGACAGAGATGCAAATTACAACCACAATGAGATATCACCTCACACCCGTTAGAATAGCTATTTCAAAAGGACAAATGATAACAAGTGTTGTCAAAGATGGGGAGAAGAGGGAACTCATGTACATTGTTGGTGGAGATGTAAATTAGTACAGTCATTATGGAAAAAGGTATGGAGGCTCTTAAAAAAACTAAAAGCAGAATTACCATATTATCCAATAATCCCACCTCTGGGTATTTACCCTAAAGACTTGAAATCTATATGTTTAAGAAATGTCTGCATTCCCATGTTTATTGTAATACTGTTTACCATGGTCAAGTTACAGAATCAATCTAAGCATCTGTCAACATGTAAATCAATGAACAAAATGTGGTGTTGTATATGGACAAATTCTAGTTGTATATGATTTTGGGGTAAAAAGTAAGGTTATGATTTTCATAAAAAAATGAGATGATTAAAACAAGCTAATTAACATATCCATCACCACAAATATTTAACTTTTTGTGATGAGAACATTTGAAATTTACTCTCTTAGCAATATCGAAGTGTACACTTCTCAATTTTCAGCTATATTCACCATACTATGTAAGTTATCTTCAAAAAAATTAGACTATTCTTCCTATCTAACTAAAGATTTTTACCTTTTAACTGTTATATCCTAGCCTTTGATAACCACCATTCTACTCTGTACTTCTATGAGTTCAATTGTTTTAGACCCCACACATAAGTGAGAACATGCAATATTTGTCTTTCTGTGTTTGGCTTATTTCAATCAGTGTAATGTTCTCTATTTCCATCCATGTTGTCACAAATGACAGGATTTCTTCCTTTTTGAAGAATAACTAATATTCTATTGTACTACTCACAATAGGTAATGCTGTTTCTGAATCATGTCTTCTGGAAGCTTTATTTGAAGGTTTCAACTTAATCCTCCTACTTTGGCTGGGGAAGAAAAAAATCTCAAAGGAGTTGGAGCTTATGAAGTAGGAGCACGAAGAATACCTGGACCTCCCAAAGGAAAGGTGATTCTAGTGGTTATTCCTTTTTTGTGCTTCTATTCTTTGATTTCATTGTTGATATCAGAAAGGATGGGGCTCATGAATATGCTCTCTAAAAGCAAGTACTTCTTTTCCTTTATATTAACAAGATTCTATTTGTGGCATTCTACATTTTTATAATAAAACATTTTAAATAAATATAGAAGTAGAGAGAACTTCCATATGCTCATTACTTAAGTTTAACAATCTTCAAGATTTTGCTATCTTTATTTCATCCATACTTAAAAGTTTTTTCCTTTGGTAAATTATTTTAAGGTGAATTGTAGACATTTTATCCTTACATAAATCAGTATGAACCTCTAAAAATAACATTGCCTTACATAACTGCAGTACTATTATCAGTAACAAAATTGGCAATAGTATTTTGATGCATCTAATATTTGATCATAATTAAATGTTCATGATTGTTCAAAAACACTTTTTACAGTGATTTTAACTTGGGATCAAACATGGTTGAATTACATATTTGGTTGAGTTATGTATTTGAAATCTCTTTGGTATAAAGCAGTTGTCCACTGCCCTCCTACTTTTCCTGCCATTGATTTCTTACTGAAACGGGGTCAATTGTCTTGCATAATGTCTGAAGGCATCAGTCGTGTCTCTCCAGAGAAATTGAACCAATAGTCAATCAACAGGGTCTTATTTTTACCCACTCTCTGAATGTCGACCATTAACTGGAAAGTTTAGAGCTTTGCTACCCAATACAGTAGCTATTAGTTACTTGAAATGTGCTTAGTCCAAATTGCTATATACTTGTAAAATACATACTGGATTTCAAAGTGTTCCAAAAGAAAGAATGCAATATTTTTCATTAAAAATTTTTGGATTGATTGCATGTTTAAACAATATCTGGATTGGCTTCTTTTATTTGCTTAATGTGGCTTCTTTTTATTTGTTTAATGTGGCTGCTAAAATTTTTTAAATGGTAAAATGACTTACTATATTTCTATTAGAAGTACTATTTTATAGCATTAACCCTTAATGCAATTACTTACATAGTTTAACTTAAGTCCACCATCTTGTTATTTGTTTTCTACATGTTCCCCTCTGTTTTTAAATTTTCAGTTCAGTATTTTTCATAGTCCTCAGGTAGAGTTTTCTTTGGTGGATTGGGAAGTGGATTTTCCCAGGGTTCTTAGTTGTGACTAGCAGAAAGGAGGTGCTGTAGTGGGATTACATCCCCATAAGAGAACTGAAACTAGTCTAATTACATTCGAAAGTAAGAATACTGCTAGTTCTACTTTGAATTATTTTAATTTACTGAGATTTTCATTGTGATTTAATGTAAGGCCAATTGCCTTTAATATTCCATAGGAGTTTAAAAAGTAAGGCAATTCTCTATTTTTAAGGTCTAGTTTTTGATGTATATAGGAACTAGATATATAATATTGATTTTTTTACATATAGTTGATGGCAGAAACAGCCCTTCAAACCTATTTCCTCTTATTTTTGAGCACTCAACAAGAAGCCTTCATTGCAATATGATTGAGTTTGAACCAATGGAATATAGGCAAAAATGACATATCCCACTTCCTGGCCTGGAACCTAACACCTCCCATATGACCATCTATGATCTCTTTTCCCTTTGCCAGTTGAGTGAAGATGACAAGGTTCCAGATGATGATGGGACAACATGATGATACAGCATGTATCCCTGAGTGACTGCATGGAGCAGTCTTCCTCTCCCCACTAATGTGCATTGGACTGCAATTAGAGTGATCAATAAGCTGAGCTCTGAACGTAGTTAGTAAAATAGGTGTAGTTTCTTATCCTAGCTAACATAGAACTATATTGTCCTATTGATGTGGTTTGGTTCTGTGTCCCAACTGAAATTTCATGTGGAATTTTTATCCCTATGTGTGAAGGGAGTGACCTGGTAGGAGGTGGTTGGATTATAGGGGAAGTTTCCCTCATGCTGTTCTCATGAATTGTCAGTTTCCCCTACACTCTGTTTTTCCTGCCGCCATGTAAGATGTGCCTTGCTTCCCCTTTGCATTCTGGCATGATTGTTAAGTTTCCTCAGGTCTCCACAGCCATGCAGAATTGTGAGCCAATTAAAACTCTTTTCTTTATAAATTACCCAGTCTTAGGGAGTATCTTTACAGTACTTTGAAAATGGATTAATACACCTATGTAGTGGGTTGAATAGTGACCCTCCCTTCTCCCTCCACTACAAAAACATGTACACTTAGAACTCTGTGAATGTAACCAGATTTGGGAGAGAAAAAGTTTTTTTTTCAGATGTAATTAATTTAGGATCTTGAAATGAGAGCATCCTGGATTACTGGGGTGGGCTCTAAATCCAACCACAATTGTCCCTCTAAGAAGGGGAGAAAACATGGAACCACAAAGAAGGTGATTGAGGAAGGAGGCAAAGGTCAAAGTAATACAACTATAAGGAAAGCCAAGGGTCTTTAGTTACACTTCAAACCTACTATTCCATACTCTGATTTTTGATCTGCAACCTCTTAGATGACATGGGAGCATTGTATCCCTGTTAGTACCATATTTTTGTTGTTGCTTATATATGAGGTAATTATACGTGAGGAAAGTGCAGTTTTTGAATTCAGCATATTAAAAACGCAAAGTGGAAAAATAAGATGATCTTCAAAATATTTTTGAGCCTGGATTATAGTGATCTATTTGACTTTCTAGTGGTGTTTTAGAAAAGATATTTATTGTTTGTTAAAAGTTCCTTTAACATTATTTGAAATAGTTAATATAAATATTAACTCTTTAACCCACTTTTCCTTAAACTTTAAATAGTTTATTTAGTTGGTTGACTAAAATTTAGATTCAATTGTGGCTTATACTGAATGAGGTTGAGATGCCTGAATGCCCCTGACATAAGAGGTCTTATCACTAAGGCATTGAGAAATACCTGGTGAGGTGATTAGCAGCATCCTTTGAAAGCTCTGTGTTGGCTGTCCTTTGACACGTAGATATGATGGTGAGAGGTAGGCTCATTGGTTTTGCTCAGGATAATGGTATGGAAGAGGTTATGGCAGCTCCTAGTTACCAAAGACAAGATTAGTACACTTACCTTAATAGATAACAGGTTGAAAATGTCAGCATATTTTGTCCTGAAAAAAATCTTTGGTGGGGGCTATTTATTTGATCACAGTATCCCTAGGGTTGAAATAGACTGATAGCTTACTTTAATACTCTTGATCCAAATAATGGAAAAACATTTCTAAGTCTGGATTCTAAATATAAGAATTACTTTACTTACAGCCTCTTAAGAAGGGAATATCAGACTCTTTTGAGGAAGGGTGCTGCAGAACTAACACTAGATTATACTGTAGACCTGTCCAAGACATTTTCTACAGTCGTGTAGAGGAAAAAGCAACTATTTGGACTTTATACAGATTGTGGACATTAGCTCCAACTTGATGTAAATACCTAAGGATTAAAAATGCCATTTTGTTTCACTAGTCAACATGAGGTCTAAAGTGGACAGATGATGAATGAAGTTTTGTCCCAAATTTGAAGTACAGTTGTTCATTGATCCATCTGTGGTTACTTCTCCATGCATAGTTGGAATAGACATATGCAGCAACTTTTAGAATCCCTTTTTGGCTCTCTGACCTACGAAGGAAAGACCTTTATGGTAGGAAGGACCAAGTGGAAGCCATTGAAACTTTCTCTTCTTCCAAATAGTAAGCCCTGGACCTGGTTTGGTTTGTGCCATCAGACTTGAGAAATCCAAGCATGCTGAAACTTAGCACATCCCCATTAATTTTTTCAGCGATCTTGGTTCTATGCCCATGCGGACCCTCCACCAAGCTTGGAGATACCAGCACCAGCCAAGCAGGGCTTCTTGCTCAGGGCTTGAGTTTTAGCTCTATGGAGATGTTCTTTGAAACTTACAAGTTTGATAACTCCAACCTCTTTCCTTTGTTTCCTCAGCTTTTGGAGTAGTAGCTGCTTCCTGAAGTTGCACTCTCTGTGATTCCTTGGTGTTGTTCCTTTTGGCCTTTCATTTCTTTAATACTGTAATAAAGGGCTTTACTCAATATATATTGACATTTGTCACTTTTCTTTCTTCCTTGTCTGCTCACCTATGGGCAAGCTGATGAGAAACCCTGGGTGCTCCCTCCTTTGGTTCTAGAGGGAAGTTCAAACTATACAAACTCTACCCACATCGGAATTCTCACCTTCGCCCCACTCCACCCTCTAAACATCATAAAAACACCTACTTGTTTCTTTCTCTGTTTTCTAAAGACTTTTTTGATCTTTCTGGGAAGCTTGCCCTGCTGTTCCTAGAAAACCTCATGATGTGATGATAAACTTTTCCATACCCTTTTGGTGTGTGTGAGGCATCTCTGGACATCTAAACAGAATTTTGGTTGGGGGTCCCTCCTGTTTCTGAGAAATAACCACAACACATACCTAGTTAAAAATTTCTTATATTAAATTACCTCTGTTAAAATAACTGTGGGTTCCTCCTTCTTGACTGGATGCAAACTGACATAGTAAGTGAATTAAAGACCTTCAATTCCTCATATTAAATAGGGAATCCTTTCACCATTGCTTATTTTTGTCAGGTTTGTCAAAGATCTGATGGTTGTAGTTGTCTGGCGTTCTTTCTGAGGACTCTGTTCTGTTCCATTGGTCTATATCTCTGTTTTGGTACCAGTACCATGCTGTTTTGATTACTGTAGCCTTCTAATATAATTTGAAGTCAGGGAGCATGATGCCTTCATCTTTTGTTTTTTCCTTAGGATTATCCTGGCTATGTGGGCTCTTTTTTGGTTCCATATGAAGTTTAAGGTGGTTTTTCCAAATTCTGTGAAGAGTCATTGGTAGCTTGATGGGGATAGCTCTGAATCTATAAATTACTTTGGGAAGTATGGCCATTTTCACAATATTGATTCTTCCTAACCATGAGCATGGAATGTTTCTCCATCTGTTTGTGTCCTCCCTTATTTTCTTGAGCAGTGGTTTGTAGTTCCTCTTGAAGAGGTCCTTCACATCCCTTGTTAGTTGTATTCCTAGGTATTTTATTCTCTTTGTAGCAACTGTGAGTGGGAGTTTGCTCATGATTTGGGTCTCTGTTTGTCTACTATTGGTGTATAGGAATGCTTGTAAATTTTGCACATCGATTTTGTATCCTGAGACTTTGCTGAAGTTGCTTATCAGCTTAAGGAGATTTGGGGCTGAGACGGTGGGGTTTTCTAAATATACAATCATGTCATCTGCAAACAGGGACAGTTTGATGTCCTCTCTTCTTATTTGAATATGCTTTTCTTTCTCTTGCCTAATGGCCTTAGCCAGAACTTCCAGTACTACTTGGAATAGGAGTGGTGAAAGAGGGCATCCTTGTCTTGTGCTAGTTTTCAATGCGAATGCTTCCAGTTTTTGCCCGTTCAGTATGATATTGGCTGTGGGTTTGTCATAAATAGCTCTTATTATTTTGAGATACGATCCATTGATATCTAGTTTATTGAGAGTTTAAAGGGCTGATGAATTTAGTTGAAATACTTCTCTGCATCTATTCAGATAATTGTGTGGTTTTTGTTGGTTCTGTTTATATGGTGGATTATGTTTATACAGATTTGCAGATATTGAACCAGCCTGGCATCTGGGGATGAAGCTCACTTGATTGTGATGGATAAGCTTTTTGATGTGCTGTTGGATTCAGATTTTTGTATCAATGTTCATCATGGATATTGGCCTGAAATTTTCTTGGTGTTGGGAAAGCTGGCTAGCCATATGGAGAAAGCTGAAACTGGATCCCTTCCTTATACCTTATATAAAAATGAACTCTAGATGGATTAAAGATTTAAATATGAGACCTAACACGATAAAAACTCTAGAAGAAAACCTAGATAATACATTCAGGACATAGGTTTGGGCAAGGACTTCATGACTAAAACACCAAAAGCAATGGCAACAAAAGCCAAAATAGACAAATGGGATCTAATTAAATTTAAGAGCTTCTGCACAGCAAAACAAGCTGTCAATAGAGTGAACCAGCAACCAACAGAATGGGAAAAAGTTTTTGCAAGCTACCCATTTGACAAAGGGCTAATACCCAGAATCTACAGAAAACTTAAACAAATTTACAAGAAAAAAGCAACCCTATCAAAAAGTGGTCAAAGGATATAAACAAACACTTTCAAAAGAAGACATTTATGCAGCCAACAAATATATGAAAAAGAGCTCATCATCACTGGTCATTAGAGAAATGCAAATCAAAACCACATTGAGATACCACTTCACGCCAGTTAGAATGGTGATCACTAAAAAATCAGGAGATAACAGATGCTGGAGAGGATGTGGAAAAATAGTGCTTTTACACTGTTGGTGGGAGTGTAAATTAGTTCAAGCACTGTGGAAGATAGTATGGTGATTCCTCAAGGATCTAGAAATAGAAATACCATTTGACCCAGCAATCTCATTGCTGGGTATATACCCAAAGGATTATACATCATTCTCTTATAAAGACACATGCACACGTATGTTTATTGTGGCACTGTTCACAATAGCAAAGACTTGGAACCAACCCAAATGCCCATCAATGATAGACTGGATAAAGAAAATGTGGCACATATACACCATAGAATACTATGCAGCCATAAAAAATGATGAGTTCATGTCTTTTGCAGGAACATGGATGAAACTAGAAACCACCATTCTCAGCAAACTGGCACAAGAACAGAAAACCAAACACCACATGTTCTCACTCATAAGTGGGTATTGAACAATGAGAATACAGGGACACAAGGAGGGGAACATCACACACTGATGCTTGGGGGGGTGGGGGGCGAGGGGAGGATTAGGGAGTAGGGGATTGGGGAGGGATAGCACTAGGAGAAATACCTAATGTAGATGACAGGGTGATGAATGCAGCAAACCACCACCATGGCATGTCATATACATACTTATGTAACAAACTTGCATGATCTGCACATGTACCAGAACTTAAAGTATAATAAATAAATTAACTAAAAAAAAAGACTTCATTCCTAATGTGTCTCTATTTTCTTTTTATTTCCTGTAGTTTACATTTTGCTTAATGAGTTTTGATATATTAGTTGATAAATATCCCATAGCTATTAGAATTTAATTGTGCATTTCTCACTCTATAAGATAATTTTCTGTCTTGTTTAATGATTTTTCTTGCCTTAATTACCCTGTCTGATACCAAGAGTATGAATTTGTTATTTTTGTTGTTAATATTTGCTTGATACCTTTTTGCTTATTTAAAAATACTTCAAACTTTCAGAGTCATTCTGTTTTAAACGTATCTCTTGTATACAACAGACTCACATTTTGTTTTGAGAGTCAATCTGAAATTTATTTTTATTAACAGATGTGTTTAGACTATTTGCATTTCTTCATGTAAAAGATGTAGTTCATCTTCATTCTATCATGATAATTTGTTAATTGTGTGTGTGTGTGTGTGTGTGTGTGTGTGTGTGTGTGTGTGTGTGTGTCTTTATTATTTCCTTCCTTCTGCTACCTTTGGGCTTAGTTCTTCTTTTTCTAATTCTTTGAGGTATAAAATTAGGTTAGTTAGTTGAAAGTTTTCTTCTTTTTTATTATAGGTATTTATGGCTACATATTTCCCTCTTAGAGTTACTTTTGCTGCATCCCATAGGTTTTGATGTGTTGTGTTTTGATTTTCATTTGCCTCGAGGTATTTCTAAAATACCTCAAGGTATTTTAGATTTTCTTTTTGATTTTCTCTTTGACTCAGTTTCCTTCTGATTTTCTCTTTGACTCAGTTTCCACATATTTGTGTTGTTTGTTTTGCATATATTTGTGAATATTCTGATTTTCTTACTTTTACTAATTTCTAGTTTTATTCCATTGTGGTTGGAAAATTTATGTAGCATGATGTCAACCTTCTTTAATTTGTTGAGACTCGTTTTATAATCTAATATTATATATTCTGGAGAATGTTCCATGTGCACTTTTTCATCCCTTTACTTTCATTCTATATGTTTCATTAAGTCTGTAGTGAGTCTTTAGGAAACAGCACTTTACTAGATCTTGTATTTTAAATCTATTCAGCCATTCTGTGCCTTTTGGTTGGGAAGTTTAAAGTTTTACATTTTAAGTAACTGTTGCTGAGTGAGGAGTTACTATTACTAGTTCATTAATTGTTTTCTGTGTGCCTTGCATTTGTGTTGTTTCTCTCTTCCTCTTTTGCTTTTTCCCTTTATTATTTGATACTTTTGGAGTGAGTGATTTGCTTTGATTCTTTTCTCTTTATACTTTGTGTATCTATTATAGGTATTTTTTCCTTTGTGATTACTTCAATGTTTACATAAAATCTCTTATAGTTCTAACCATTTATTTTAAGTTGATGAGCACTTAACTTCAATCACATACACAACTCTACACTTTTACTGCCCACCTTCACACTTGGTATTTTTGTAGTCAGAGTTAATTTATTTTTATACCGTGTCGATTAACAAATTTTTATCTTTTAGCTTTTATATTTGGGTTAAAAATAACTTATATACCACCATGACAGTGTTACATTATTCTATTTGTCCATGCATTTATCTTTACCAGTAAAATTTATGCTTTTGTGTGCTATAATGTTGTTTGTAGAGTGTTTTAGTTTCAATTTAAAGAACGCCTTCAATTATTTTTTGTAATATAAGTCTAGTGGCAATGAACACCCCCAGTTTTTGTTTTTCTGGGAAAGGCTTTATTTCTCTTTTATTTAAAATGATAATTTTCCTGGTTAGAAATTTCATTTATCTTTTGGTATTTTACATATGTCTTCATACTCTTTTCTGGCTTGCAATTTTTGTTTTTGCTGAGAAATCCACTGATAGTCTTGCAGTGATTTCCTTATATGTGATGAGTTGTTTTCCTCTTGCTGCTTTAAAAATTCTCTTTGTCCTTGATTTTTACTATAATGATTTGATGATAATATCTTTGAAGAGTCTTCTTTAGGTTAATCCTCTTTGAAAATATTGAGTTTCATAAATCTAGATGTCTATTTTCTTCCCCAGATTTGGAATCTTTTTGTTCATTATGTCTTCAAATAACCTTCTTTCACTATTTTCTCTCTTCTCCTTCTGGGTATCTTGTAGGCATAAGTTAGTTTTCTTGCTGGTGTCCCATAAGTACTGCAGGGTTTCTTCACTCTTTTTCATTATTTTTTTCTTCTCTGACTTAAGTGATCTGTCTTTGAGTTCACTGATCCTTTCTTCTGCCTGATTGGGTCACTATTGAGGCTCTTTATTTTATTTTAAAAAACTCCTCTCATTGTATTTTTGAACTCCACAACTTATTTAGTACTTTTTTGTGATTAATATCTCTTTTTGAACTTCTCTTTTTTTCATATTGTTTTCTTGATTTTGTTGAGTTGTTTAATCTGTATTCTCTTGTAGCTCACTAAGCCTCTTTAAAACAATTATTTTGAAGGCTGGGCATGGTGGCTCACTCCTGCAATCCAGCACTTTGGGAGGCCAAGGTAGGTGAATTTCTCAAGCTCAGAAGTTTGAGACCAGCCTCGGCAACGTGGTGAAACCCTGTCTCTACTAAAACATACCAAAATTAGCTATGCATGGTGGTGCATGCCTGCAGTTCCAACTACTAAGTAGGCTGAGGTGGGAGTATCGCTTGAGCCTGGGAGGCAGAGGTTGCAGTGAGCTGAGATCACGCCACTGTACTCCAGCCTGGGTGAAGGAGTGAGACCCCATCTCAAAAAAAACAAAAAACAAAAAACAACTATTTTGAATTCTTTGTCTCAATTTCTTTGGTGTTGGTTACTGAAAATTTACTCTGCTCTTTTGGAAATGTTGTATTTTCCTGATTTTTCTTGTTATTTAAAGCCTTGAAATGACATCTGTGTATTCGATGAAACACTCACCTTTTCCAGACTTTATGAACTGACTTCTATGGGGAAAGATCTTCACCTGCTGGTGAGTACAAGGGCTCTAGGTGGGTGGGATACATACATTTTGGGGACATGTGTAGGTACCAGTTTCAGGGATCTATAGGGACACTGGTTCTGGGGGCACACAGTAGTGATGAATTTGATTTGGGGTGCACTCCATTGGGTTAAAAGGATATGGTCAGCATCAGACCCAGGGTGGATGGTAACAAATTTGGAGGATGGGTGTGCATGTGATGATGCCAGGGCAGGAGGGCAGGGCACAATGGCATGGACTTTATGTAGCTCGATTATCTGAGATTTGCACTGGCAAAGACTGTGGGGCTTTTCTGTGGTGAAAGCTGTGGGTATCTGTGGCAGCGGTAAGGATCATAATATGTTTCTATCCTCGTTTTTCACTGGGGGGAGAAGTTGCAACCAAGAAGATTTATCTTGATTTTGAGCTTGCAGGCCTGAGATATGAGGTGACACAGGTAAAATGCTTCCTACTCTTTTCTACAAGGCTATTCTTAGTTTTTGTGCTCCATGGGCTTGGTACAGCTTCTTTATTAGACTCTGGAGCTCTCCCAGAGCTATTTTTGGCCTACAGATAATGGTTAAGTCATTGTTTTTGTAGAGCGACAAGGGCTGAGATTGCCTACTCCAAAATCTTGCTGATGTTACTTCTACCTAACTTTATTATTTTCATATTCGCTATATGTTTAGATAGTATCTATTGACTCTTATATATGAGCAATGCAGATTTAGTGTATTTCTTCTTTTTTCCTTCTATTATCTAGGGTACTTATAGTGATATCATATTATTTTTCCTACTTCTTATGCTTATATATTTAATGTATTTAAATTAATTGGCTTAATAATTCTTACTTAAAGTTTGACAGAGGCTGCTCATCAAATTTGGTAAGATTTATGGGTTCATATTATAACTGATAACATTTCAAAGAATTCCTGGAAATATGTGGAGATGGAAACTGTGGAAGAGTTAGGAATTTTTGTTCATTAGAGATGGTATACCTTCAAGATATAGCATATTACTCTTAATGAACCAAGGGTAGCTATAGCATTAATAAAAATCAGGACATCTGGATTACAAACTGATTTGCCTGTAAAAATATATACTTTTGGTCTACTTAGTTAAATCTTTTTACAAACCTGTAAAAAAACTTTTCGTTATTATTACTCCTGTTAGTAATGTATATTTGGTTTTCTGGATTCACCACAAAAAATAGAACTTCCCTTTGCAGAGAAAGGAAAGACAGTTCTCTCTGTGTTTAGTATGTCAGACAAGGATAAGTAACTGATTTCATTTCTTATCCAGTTCCATCATTTTATAGTGAGTAAAATTCCTCCTAAATTATGGATGTTGTTTTAGTTTCATTCCCACAATTTTGCCTGGTCTAATGTATTTTAGCGTTAAGTTTGGAAAAGATGCAACAAATACTGCTTGAGATTTTTGCCATTTTCTACATACTACACCAGAACTTTAGTGCATTTATTTCTGACAAACAGCATATTCAACCTATCTCTATTGGGAACTATAATGTATTTTTTACTTCCATAAAGAGAAAAGAAAAATTTTATAGTTTTTATTATATCTCCCTTTTTTTCAATAGGTTTAACTCTAGGCAACCACAACATCAACTGAAATTAAACATAAATCCTTATTATTCAACCACTTTTAGATGTCTAGGGTAATAATACTTTTCTGCTTGAATAGATAATAGGTTTTTTCCCACATTTTAATGAATGTGACTGACTCACTCATAGTTTTAGATTATTATTGTTATTATTCATATTAAGGATATGAGTTGACTTTAAAAAAAAACTGACCAAGTAAGTGAAATATTTTTATTTTGAATTTAAACCAGAAAATAAAACCTACCTTGCATAACTAATTAAGGCTAAAATTTTGAATTGCCTTTCAAGAAAAATAAAAAACATTTGAATATTTTTATAATACAATAAATAAATATTCAGGCTAAAGTTTCAAGTGTAAAAACAACTAATTTTGATAGGACAATTGTATTAATATTTTATGTTCATAAATTTTGCCATTGTTGAATCTTCTACACTGTTGAAAATAAGAAAAGGATAAAGAGAGCAAGGACATCACAGAGATGTCTTGTTATGTGCCTTCAGATTTGAGATTTTTATAACATTGCTCTTTTTAGCCACCTACTTATCAATAAAATTCTGTAAATCCGATAATGCTCATACTGCCTGGTGATCATAATATACATAGCATGCCTGATGCAAACAACTAAAATAAAAAGTGTTATTTGCAATTGTAATAGAGATGTCATAGGAGTCTTTAGTTTTTTGGCCTTAGCAATTATAACAGCAGAAGCAGGAAGTTATGTATTGCCATCTTCTGGTGAGTTTCATTAACTCCTTGCAGTACTTAATCAGATGGTAGATAAGGTTTCACAATAGACTGTTTACATAACTGATTTTTACAAACAAATGTCTTTATTAATGAGAGTATTATGTATGTGTGTGTTTATTAAAGGAACAATATTAACAGTGAGTGAAATAAAATTACCTGTTTTTAGGCACAGATGGTTGTTAAGTTTCAAAAGGCTGGGATTGTGATAGCTTTGGTCATCATTGCATCCAAAGTACCTAATATTTTTATGGCAAATACGGGGATTCAATACACATGTGTTGGGTTATACTAATAGGTCTTATTTCTATCTTGATTTGATCTTGTCTTTACTTCTCCAGATCAAATGGAAATTTATTCCTGAGTCTGAAGACTGCACTGTCTCAAAATTTTCTGCCCAAATTTTTCACTCTGCTTCTTGTTTCATCCAAATTCTGGATGTTAAAAAGCCTCAGTCTTATATAAAAGGCATGCTTTGCTTTCCTTTCCAAACACCTTATCTCTTCCAGTGTCCAGGTTAATTTCAAGCAGCTAGTTTTCCCCATGGAATATACAGGCAATGCCTGAGATCCCTCCTTATCTTGCAGGTTTATCACATTGACTCCTTAGTTCTCGGTTATGGAAGCTTTGGCCACAGTGACATGTGACTCCTCTGTTCTCCATTAATGTGTTATCCTTCATATATACCTCTCCAGGCAACCGTGCCACATGACTTTACAAGAGTGCCTTTTTGTGGTGAAACTTCTCAGAGGGTGCAAATTTTGGTTATCAGAGCCCAAACATCTTACTGTGAACAATATGTACTAAATCTGAAGGGATTAAATAGATAATTCATCCTACTCATTTTATATATTAAAAACAGTGGCACATCAGTTTAGAAGAACACGGGTAAAGTTAGGAAGCACATTAGGAGTAGATGTTCTGCTGCAGTTTTGCCTTTTTTTTCTCTTTAATTTTTTAGATCTATGTGCTTCTCTCAGACAGGAAAAATAATTGTATAGAAAACCTGTTTCCTCACAGTCTTATAGTGAGAAATCATGTTCCCTTCCCTATTTGACTGTGTCATTATGTTTTCACATATCTTTCTGGTATATTTCCAGGAGGAACTATATCTGAGATTAGTTCTGCCTTTCTATTCTTGCATATAAGTGTCCTTCTTTATGATCTGTCTTTTCTGCTTCATACCATTTAAAATTCTCATTATCCTCTTCGTGACTCACTGATTCCTTTGTGGTTATATATTTTCCTATCCTAGCTTGGTCATTTCCTCACTATTCTGGTGATTACTATGATCATAAACATTTTTGGTGTGATACTATGAAAATGAGCTGAGGCATTATAAGATATTTTTTCCAGAAAATAAAGATTCACCTTTTATACAAGAGCATGACCTGCGTATATGACCACCGACAGCTTAACTGTCTTCTCCTCTGTTAATCAATAAAAACAATAACAACTGTAAGTACCAACTGTATGTCAAGCACTGTAGGAAACACCTTTACATTCATTATTTCTAATATTCATAAACTTCATATGAGGCAAGCATTGCATTACCTCATTTTGCAAATAAAGGAACAAAGGCTTAGAAACACAAAGTAATATGTCCAAGGTCACTCAGCAGGGTTAAGATTAGAATCTAGAATTATATGAGTCTGAGTTTTGTGTTCCTCTCATGAGATTACATAGCCTTTCAATACTGTAAAGCATATTTCTATGATGTCATCGCTACTTTATAAAATATGGATAACCCCAAATACATAATATAATATTTCATGGGTAACTTAAAAAAATTTGGTAATTATAAAATAGCACCGTCCAATAGAATTTTCTGTAATGATAGAAATCTGTATCTATGATGTCCATATGGCACCTGCTAGCTGCAAGTGAATACTGAGCATATGAAACATGACTAGCATTACTAAAAAACTGAATTTTAGTTTAATTTAGTCTTAATTAACTTAAATTTAAATAGACAAATATGGCCACCACATTGGATAATGTGTTTATGGAATACATAAGCTTTCTTGTGATTGTTTTATATTATTCCAGTATGATAGCATCACCTGCCCATTTTAGATCTTCTGTTCCTTTCAACCACTTTGAAACCACTGTGAGAAGGACAAAAAAAATGTTGAATTCTTGACTGTAACCATAGTAATGAGTGTTAATGGCAATCACTTTTAAATGTCAATTTCTAAGAGCAATATTATGGCATTGCAGTGTATCTTTGTTCTTGCCTAGCTTCTTTTCACTTAATGTTAAAAAGGTAACACTTTTGTCTTTAATTGAGACAATTAGCATCAACATGTAATGTAAAAGGTGTCCTTTAACACTGCTACTTCACAGCTTATTTTCGTTGTTGCATAGCATCTTTTTTTTCTCTCTGTATGTTTCGTAGTTATAAATTCAATTTAAGGTGCAAAGAGGCTGAGGTTATGCCGTCTACACCCTGGGTTATTATCTCCATGTCAAAAATTACATGTTACATGTATAGATGCTCTTGGACTTACTCCAATAAACCTATCATAATTTGAAAATATTGTAAGTCAAGAATGCATTTAATACACCTCACCTACAGAACATCATAGCTTAGCCTAACATATATTAAATGTGCTCAGAACACTTATGTTAGCCTACAGTTGCTCAAAATCATCTAATACAAGGCTTATTTTATACCAAAATGTTGAATATCTCCTGTAACTTACTGAATATCATACTGACAATGAAAACAGAATGCAATTCTTATTATTTTAAGACAAAGTCATTGTCAGTTTTTTCTGAAAAGCAAAACAAATGGCAGCCCGCACCATTGTAAAGTCAAGAAATTGTAAGTCAAACTGTCACAAGTTGGGAACCATCTATAATTTGTGCACAAAAACTTTTTTTTAAAAGAGACCTTCTAATGAATTGGGGTAAAACTATTATTCATAATTGTTTTTGAAAAAGATGTTATTCACAAAATACATTTTTTAACAAGCTAAGACATACAATAAAATCTGTTTGAAATAAAATTTAAAGTTATATAAAAATATAGATCTACACAGTACATCTCTATTTTATTTTAAAGAGTCACTTATTGTTTGGTTCTTTTCTATTATAAAATTGGTCATTATTTTACAAAAATAATCCTCTAAAGGCTCCTTTAAGTCATGAACTCCTATGTTTTATTAAAAGATTACTATTATTTTTAAGGAAGCATATCTATTGGCCATATGATACACCTAAAATTAGTTTGATGAGGGTTAATTCAGGTTATAATAAATCAGAGTTGTTTCAAGCAAAAGTTTGCACTTCAGAGTGTTTAACACAATCTCAGTTATGAGATGAAAAGTATTTGGGCATTGAGAACTTTGGATTTATAAGGGTTCATTATCCACTAATGTAAACTGTGTGATTAAAAAAAAAATAATCACTCCCAGTGGAATACAATTCCACTGATTATACACATACTTTCAAGGACATTTCTGTACTGTGTCCTCCCCTGGAATTCTTCTCATCAGGGTGTGAACCAAGTAAGAGGAAATGAGTCTTTAAAATACTTAAAAACAAGTACTTCAGCACTAGCTTGCTTTTTGCTTCCAAAATTTCAATGACCAGTAAGAGATAGAGAAAAGACTGATGGGAGCAAAGCCAGAGAAAAAAATATTGATTATTATATTTATCTTACTATAATAACACCTTTCCAAAGCTCAGACAGCATTTTTACTGATGACAAAAAAGTACATTCTGTAGAGAACACTATTGGGAATATTTTGTATCTGGACAATTTATCTGAGCCAGCTAGCCATAAACTTCTGCATGTCATGAATTCCCCTGAGACAAATTGGTATAATAAAGATATATTTTTTCTTTACTACACTGTATGAAGAGTATTCTATTGGCTGCTGATTTATATAAAATAGCTGCCTAAGACTTTTACATGCAAATAAAAGAAAGAAGGAAATATCAGAGAATCAAGTAAAAAAGCAAATGGAAACTATAGTAGCATTCATTTGTTGTACCTCCATATGGATAGATAAATTAAAATAAAAGTTCGCATCAGAATTTTTTTTAATTAAAAAAATATACTTTTTCTATATATGAGAAAGCACAAACTATCTTTTTCATTGTTTACCCACATTTTTTCAAGGTAAAATTATTTAAAATTATTCAAAAGTATAAAATCATGCTACTATTCCAATGTAAAAATTAATAATTTATGTTCAAAATGTAATATTTACTGAAAAATATTTTCTACCATTGTTTTACTGATTTCCTTTTCGCTGTTTCTACTAGTCATTTAATTTTCAATTCTATTTCATAAATATAATTTCTACAAATATACTGATTGAGAAACTTAATAAACCCATTTTGTCTCTGTTAAAGTCTGCTACCATTGTTTGATTTTAAATAATTATCTGCTCATTTAATAGCCTGACATTAAAAATATACATAAGAACTCATTATAATTAGATAATAATGACCATAAAATTAGATTAAAATAATCTTTTAGTGGGAGTCTAAATTGTTATATTTAAGAAGAAAAACAAATTAGAACTGACTTTAAGGATAAAAATGAAGCTCTCGTGGTTTCCCATAGAAATGTTACATGGTAAGCCCTTTGGCACTGGGTAATTATTATGTAAAATGAGCTTTTAAGGCAAACAGAATTTAGTGATACTGGCTTTAGATTAAATCGTTGGAGCCCATTTTACTGGTTAGGAAAAAGGCTCACCAGAGTTCAGTGACCGCCAGTGACTCCTTTAGTATCTGAATGTCGACAAGAAAGTCTAGCTCAGGGCCTGGTGTCTCAGAGGAGGAGATTATGGAAGCGGAAAAGCAAAGAGATGCTTACCTCCCTCACTCCTTAGAGTAATTTTCAACATTCCAATTATTCGAGAGGAGGAAAGAGTTCCTGATTCCAACTCTACCAGCTGTCTTGATGTCATGGCAGACAGGCACAGAAAGAATTTGGGCAGGTGATCTAACTGTGAGTCCTCATGAAAAACAAAATCATGGAGCAACCTCTGGCCAAGTGAAAACCTGAACGAGGGCAGAAGGGGTGTAGCAGGAGTGGCTGCATTGAGAAGAGGACTGCAGGCTGCGGTAGCCACTGCACTTAGCACTTTAGCCGTCTGTAGTGACTCCCCACTCCCATCAGCAGTCTTGGCAGCCCTGCTCTCCGTTGTGCTGTTTCCTCCTTAGATTAACACTGTTGTTGTTGTTCTATTTTCACTAACCAAACTTTGCATGGCCTGCTACGTGTTTCGAATCTGGGTTCATATCTACTCTTTTATTTAATTCTTGCCATTCTCATGCACACCAACTATTGCTAGAATCTTCATTTTGCAGAGATGACCTTGCTTTACTATAAGTGGATGGGGAGATTGCTGTTGCTCTACAAAATCCCACGAATGCCAGGGTTCATGGGCTTTACTCTGGAGCATGGACTCCCTAGACTAGGTGCCCTGCTTTTCCCTAAAAAGTTCACAGAACCTTTTTGGAAAGGACGTCACTTTTTTCCTGGGGTGGGGAAGGGGTGGGTGAGGAGGGTTGAGGAGGGAGAGGAGTGGAGAGTGGCAGTAGAGGATGAGGCTTTGGGGAGATGGTATGAGGTAATGCCTGGATACCTGGCTGTCAGATGTTCTTCTTAGGCTGAGGACTTGGGGGGAAAATGGGCAGTAGTCTGCCCAATGAACATATTCATAATTAATCTCTCTATTTACATTCCCATATCTCACACATACTTTTCCTCAAACCAGGCATATTCGTGTTCCAAGGCTCTCTGAGGGTTGGCAAGGTAGATGAATTTGATTCCTAATGACCTTCTCTGTGTCTTCTATTCACCATGCCATCATTCATGTCAGTCTTCAGAAAGCATTGAAATTCCTTACTAAATCCAATTGTGTATTCATTGTAGTGAATTTCTATACTTCCATTCTTTTTTTAAATTAAGCTTTTTGTTTTGAGATAATTATAAATGTTCATGCAGTTCTAAGAAATAATATGAAGGAATCCCTCGAATCATTTAGCCAGTTTCTCCCTATAGAAACACTATAGTTTTGTAATGTACAACATTACAACCAGGATATTGACATGGATATAATCCATTGATCTTATTTAGATTTTTCCAGCTTTACATGCATCTGTGTGCATGTGTGTGTGCATGCATGTGCTAATTTCTCTGCAATTTTATCACATGTGTAAGTTCATGTATCCACCAGTAAAGATACGAAAGAGTTCCATCACCACAAAGATTTTCTCCTATTGCTCTTGTATAACCACATTTACTTCCACCCCCCACCCTCCATTCCTAACACCTGACAACCACGAATCAGTTTTCTATCTCTAAAATTTTGTCATTTTAAGAATGTCTTATAAACAGAATCACATATTATATAACCTTTTGGAATTGGATTTTTTCACTGAATAGAGTTTCCCCAAGATTCATCCAAGCTGTTGCATGGAGCTACAATTTGTTCCTTTATATTGCAGAGTAATATTCCATGGTATGGACTTATCACAGTTTGTTTGACCATTTACCTATTGACTGAAGGACACACAAATTGTTTCCAGTTTGGACATATTATGAGTAAAGCTGCTGTCAATACTCTTGTACTCATCCTTTGTCAGATATATGGTTTGCAAATATTTCCTCCAACTTTGTAGCTTTTCTTTTTTATCCTCTTACTGTTTTTCTTAGCAAAATTTTAAATTTTGACGAGGTCTAATTTATGAATTTTTCCTTTTATGATTGTACTTTTGGTGTCTAATCTAAGAATTCCTCACTTAGCCCTAGACTTCAAACGTTTACTCCTATGTTTAAAAAAAAATCCACCTTTTGGTGACATATTTTACATTCTTATAGTTTTACATTAAAGTCTGTGATTTACTTTTAGTCATTTTTGCACAAGACCTGAGACTTGGGCTGAAGTTTTGTTGTTGTTTTCCTGCGGATGTCCAGTTGCTTCAGCACTGCTTATTGGAAGATGATCCTACACTGAACTGCTTTTGCACATTTATAAAAAATCACTTGGGTGTATTTGTGTGCTTCTACTTTTGGGTCTGTATCCTATTCCATTGATCTGTGTGTCTACTGCTCACCAATACCATGTTTTCTGGGTTACTGAAGCTATGTGGTTAACCTTAATATTGAGTAGAGTGATTCCTCCAACTTCATTATTATTTTTCAGATTGTTTCAGCTAGTCTATCACCTCTGCCTTTTCACATAAATTTTAGAGTAAACTTGTCTATGTCTATCAAAAATTTTGCTGAGATTTTGACAAGAATTTTATTAAATATATAGATTAATGGGAAAAATTGACATTCTAACTATACTAAGTTTCACTTTTTTAAAAAATAAACTTTCTCCTAGTGTCCATACCAGTACACTCATCTGGGTTTATCTCTTTTGCTGCTATCTTTATCTTATTTTTCTGCCTCATCTTTCTCTGCCTAGATTTTAAGTGTCACAGTTTCTTAAAGTTCAATCCTAGAATCTCTTTTCCCTTTCTATGTGCTCTCAGACTGAACACATCAACACCCATCTCTTCAACGACCATCAAAGCAAAAACAATGACACACACACAAAGACTCACTCAAATTTATGTCCACAAGCTACTTCTCTTCGGAACCCTGGACATTATATCAAATTTGCCTAACTGAAATTTCTGCTTGAAAAATTTCAGAGATACCTTAAAGTCAACTTGCCCCAAACAAAACCACTGACCTTCTCACAAATCTACCCTCATCCAGGTTTCCTTAACCGTCATTTACAAATGCCAGCAATCCTGCTTTATTAATCCCACCCAATTCTCAACAACATCTATTCATTTTTATCTCCTAAGTATTTATTGAATATGAGAGTTTTCTACAGCTCTATTGCCACAAGGTTAGAATATGTTACCATAAATATTTTCTCTAAGTGACTGCAATAGCAGTCATCTATATTTATTTACTTGTTTTCCTCAGCTACACCTCCTTCAATTTTTCATTCTGCAGACAAAAAAAAATTTCTGAAATGAAACTATTTCATCTCCCCTCCCCTCACACACATTCTCTTCACTCCTGTATTTCTCCAAGTCAATGAACATTTATCTTAGGATAAAAAATAAAATCAATATTTTTAAATGAATTTCTAAGCTCTCTGGAAAACAAGAGACATGTCCAATGGCAAAACAAACAAACAAACAAGCAAACAAAAAACAACTAATGGTAACAAACAATATGGAACTGAAACTGGAAAAGGAAGAAAGCTTTAAAGTTAGGGTTGCTTAGGAACAAATGCTTAGAAACAAAAGCAGGAATTCACAGTTTTGGAAATTTTGATTTAACAGGAGAAAAGAAAGATAAGTCTTGGGCTGGGTGTGGTGGCCCATATCTGTAATTCCAACACTTTGGGAAGGTCCTCAAGGACCTTCACTTGAGGTCAGGCATTCAAGACCTGCCTGGCCAACATGGTGAAACCTCATTTCTACTAAAAATACAAAAATCAGCCAGGTATGGTGGGACTTACCTGCAGTCCCAGCTACTCTGCAGGCTGAGGCAGAAGAATCGCTTGAACCCCGGAAGTGGAGGTTGCAGTGAGCCAAGATCATGCTACTGCACTTCAGCCTGGGTGAGAGAGTGAGTCTCAAAGAAAGAAAGAAAAAAATGAAAGAAAGAGAAAAAGAGAAAGAAAGATTGAGAAGAGAAAGAAAGAAAAAAAGAAGAAAGAAGAAGGAAGGAAGGAAGGAAGGAAAGGAAGAATGAAAGAAAGAAAAAGAAAGAAAGAAAAAAGAAAAGAAAGAAGAGAGGAAGGGAGAGAGGGAGGAAGGAAAGAAGGCAGGGAGGGAGGGAGGGAGAGAGAGAGAGAGAAAGAAAAAAGAAAGAAAGAGAGAGAGAGAAAAAGAAAGAGGAGAGGGGATAAACCTGAAACCTTTGCATTAAGCTGCAATTCTTAACAGAATTCTACCTTAGTGAAAGAGTAGTTGAAAAAAAATCTGTCTGTAGGCAAAGAGAGATAATGACAAAAATGACTACTCTGCTCAGCTATAGCTCCAAGGCTTCCAGAGAATTTGAAATCATTGATCTGCCCTCATGTGGTATGGGCTTAAAATTTCCAGTACCTGTGGAAAACCCTACCCCATGATAACAATTAAAGTGGCCCTAGGTTGGAAGGGACTTTAATTGTTATCATGGTGTAGTGTTTTCCACAGGTACTGTCAATCATAGGGTTATTATGGCACTCACTGCCAGTAGAGAGAAAAATGTAAATCTATTCTAGAGGAAAGCAGCCTCAATCCTGCCTCTCAAGATTCCCATAATCTTCAGCAAAACATGAACTTACAATAGAAAAAGGAGCAAATACTGAGGAAGTAAATAACTATGAACAAAACTCAATGAAAAGGACAAAAAACAACATTTACATTCTAAGAACTTGGAACCATAATCAAAATTAACTCCAAAAATTATGCATAAAATGTTTAAAGAAACAAAAAATAAAAATGAGCAGGGAACAAATGACTCTAAATATGACCCAAGGTGTATCTATGAAAGATAACTTTAAAATTTGTTCCTCATTAATAATTAAAAAGTGGTGGCACTCACCGCAGAAAGCTATGATGGATAACTGCTGTACAACAGACCAGATGTTCACACAGCAAAATGGATGGGACTGAAAAACATGATGCCATGTGAAAAAAGGTAAGAGACAAAATGAAGTTTAAAGCACAATGAGGCCTATTAAAAATGTACGCACTCAAACCCTCTATATGTTTTAGAGGATCCATCCAAACAAATGATACATAGGTCACACATTAGAATAATTGTTGGAGCAAGGGAAATAGAAGTGGTGAATGGGGATAAAAAGAGTAAATAAATAAGATAAATAATAAATGGCAGGTGAAAATAAACACAAAAGAATGTTAGAACACATGGACTGATGATGAAGCAGGTCATGAAGGGATGAGTATGGCCAACCCAATCCTCTAAGCCTAAGGACCTCTGCACAAAAAAGTCAGCAAAATTAAAAGACATCCCTAGAAGATCAGCACAACCCACTAATTCACTGACTCTCATTCTATGAAAAATGTGCAATTTCCTAGAGAAACAGGTCACAGAAACAATCCTTAGCTGATGAATCCCACTTAGGGAAGTATGGAGTAAGTATAATAGATTGTGAAATAAAATGATTTTTAATGAACATTTTAATTCTCAGATGAAGATACTTTCTAAATTTTCTCTAATATTTCATTCAAAAGCCTTCAAATATTCAATCAGGATATACTCCATACTCCCAAGAATCAACAAACTTTATCATGCATTGTTAAATATACACTGTTTTATTATATTCATATAAATGTATGATAGAAGATTACTGCTATTATTTTAACTTAAATACTTAATTTTATTGTTAATTAATATTTAGTAATCAAAATAGTTAAGTCATAGATCATATCAGTTATTGAGTAAACAAGGTAAATATGATAGTTGTTAACCATTTTACATCAAAGACAGTGTAAGATTTTTAAAATATAAAGGAGACACACCGCATGTGTCATGATCTAAGGAGAAAAACAACATATGGAAGGCAGTTAGAAAATAAGACAATTTCATAATTAACTAAAATTTCAACAGGAATTCAGAAAAGGATAAGAAAAGGTTTTATGAAAAATGGAGCTGAAGCTAACTCAGGAAAAAGGCAATATGTGGGCAGGCATGGTGGCTCATCCCTGTAATCCCAGCAATTTGAGAAGTCAAGGTGGGTGGATCACTTGAGTCCAGGAGTTTGAGACCAGTCTGGGTAACAAAGTGAGACCCTGTCTCTACCAAAATACAAACAAACCAAAAACTGGATGTGATAGCCTTGCACCTGTAGTCCCAGTTACTTGGGAAGCTGAGGTGGGAGGATTGCTTGAGTGGAGGAGGTCAAGGTTGCAGTGAACTGTGATCATGCCACTGTATTCCAGCCTATGTGACAGAGCAAGGCCTTAACTATTTAGGAAAAAAAAAAGCAATATGAGAAAAAGTAAGGAAAAATAGAAAAATATGCACAAGAATATGCTATACATTTACAGAAATGTGAAAAACACAAAATGAGACTTGCAAATCTAATAATTTTTAAAAATTTGTGATCAGAGCCAGGTAAAAAGGAAATCAAAGCCAACGATGAAGTGAAGAAACTGAAATCTTCAGCTCTTCTTTTTCTTTTTTCTAGTTAAGGGTAAAGATCTTTAGACTGAAAGAGGAAACTAAAGACAGAAAAGAAAGAATTGAAGTCCTTGGTTTCTCAAAAGGCTATATATTAATATTTAGCTGCTCTAAAATGAGTAACATATTCTGGGTTTGAGCAATTGGGATTCTTGCCTAATGAGAATTTGAATATCAATCCATCAAATGTAGGTTTAGAAAATCAGAGAGACTAGGAAATTTTTTATTTAAAAAATAAAATTGGTTTCTAAAATTTAATATAAATATTCCCCATCAATCCTAATAGGTTTTAGAATGAGTTTTTAAATAAATGACTTACGGGATACTCAAGAATGAGCCACTATTTTTCAAATTTATTTTGGAAACCTGTATTATTTCAATATAGCAAATCATGTCATGCTAAAGCAATTTTCTTATTAAAATATGCCTAGGCTGTAGGACCCTTACCATAAACTATGATCATATGAACCAAAATCAAATATTCTTATGGGTTAGGGAAAATCAGTGAAGCATCACTTACTTCTGAGCAGTACTAAATCCTTCAGGTCCTACCAGGTGGCTTCCTGCTGTGGCTTCAATGTTTGCCCCATCCAAAACTCATGTTGAAATTTAACTGTCATTGTAACAGTATTAAGAAATGGAATCTTTAAGCATTAATGAAGTCATGAGGGTTCTGCCTGCATGAATGGGATTAATAATGTTATAAATGGGCAAGTTCAGTCCCCACTTTCACTCTTACCCTCTACCATCTGCAATGTTGAGACTGAATTATTTCCTTGACCTTTGACCGCCTTCGTGGGCAGGAACTAGAGTGGCTCATTTCACTCAGCGGGCAGCTGGCTGACCACTCCCCTCTAGAGGGAGCTTGAAAGCAAGCTAGGGCGGAATTGGAGGGAACTCTGGAACCTGCTGGTAGCTTCACTCTGGCAGAAGCAGGCTCCGTGCAGGCCCCACAGGAGCATCCAAGCCCCTGTCCTCTAGACACCCAGGTTCCTGTCTAGCATCCAGGAAGAATCAGGTCACAAGAACAGATTGAAGGGTGGTGTATGTGAAAGATTTTATTAGGTGTTGGAAGTGGCTCTCAGCGGGATGGGAATTGGAAAGGGGATGGTGCAGGAAGAAGGTGATCTTTCCCTGAAGTCGCACCATCTGAATCAGCCACTTGTATCCCCACTGCTCAGCCACTTGTGCTGCTTTGCCAGCTGAAGTCTTTTAATGGGCACAGGATAGGGGTGTGGCAGGCCAAAAAGGCAATATTTGGTCAGAATAATGGGGTCAGCTGTTTTCACTTAGGGCCACAGTTCCAGGCTTAAGTGTGGGGTTTAGCTGGGAGCTCAATCAGCAGTTCTGTATCATTGTGATGATACAGGAAGAAAGCTTTTGCCATATGGTGATGCTTTGATCTTGGATTTACCCTCAAGAACTCTGAACCATTAAAATTCTGTTCATTATAAATTACCAGGCTTGGGTGTTCTGTTATAGCAGCACAAAACATTCTACAACAGTCTCAATGCCTGTCCATCACCATGAGTGCCAGATCATCTCCTCTCCCCTAATTTGGTTATACCTTGAGGACATGCAGAAGAAATATGGAACAGTCTATCTGATGCAGTGATTGAGCAAACCAAAGCAATGAACTAACTCTTGAACTCAACCATGAAAGAGCTCCTAAACTCATGCAGACATATTGAGGAAACTTTGAGGGTGGATTATGCTGAGGTCATCATAGATAACTTAGAACTTTGAGTATCAAGTTCCATTTTAATATTTGCATCAAAATGTTGATATGTAGTTGGCTATTGACTTACTTATCTTTGCATTTCATTTAAGGATAAATTTTGTTTTATTTTTCTATAATGATTTAATAAAAAACCTGTAACTCACATGTGTGGCAGATCAATGTATGGTGGACACGGACCTAAGTATTTTTATATGTGATAACTCATTTAAACCCTTATAGCAACCTTATCATAATCAGTAAAGATACTTGCTTAAAGGTGAGGGAACAGAAGTACAGAAAGAAAAAATTAACTTGTTCATAGTCATACAAAAAGAAGTGGCATGGCTGTGATTCAAATCCACATAGGGAACACCCTCTTAACTGCTACACTAGAGTAAGTCTGTAATATAGTATCCATGGGTTGGAAAAACATGTTGCTTAAAAAAGAAAAAAAAAAGCTTCCTTCAACCAGAGTAGATAAAAAATTTAATTTCCAAAATCAGTTTATCTTCAAATTTTATTTTTTGTATAAAGACATTTTATTTTTAGATATTTACTTCCAAACTTTCAAATCTATCCTAAACAGTTTTGAATGTTTCTTCATTTCTTTTAAGTGATAATCAATGAAGTAACACTTTTATTTTTAAGCCGAAGTATCTAGAGTTCCATTTCCAAGCACTTTATAATAAATTCTTTATTACTTACTTAGCATATGACCCTTATACTTTAAATTTGAGGTAACTGTAAATTGGAAATCAATGACAGCAAACAACTCAGTGCATATGCATGTTTGAATAGCCTTTGAATATTTCCCCAGTTAGATATTTTTTTTGTTCAGCTTGGCTTTGACTCTTGTTTTAGATATACAATACATCAAAGTTTTGAATATTCTGGTGATATCATCATATTTATCATATAAAAGCTTGGTTTGCTAAGATAAGTTACTTTTATAAATTCTGTATTATCCAGTCATTGTTAAGCACCAGTAAATATTGTGGTAGGGAAGATACAATTTTTCTTGCTGTGACACAGAACAAAAATAAAAGTTATTTAAAGAAGGTTATAGTATTTCTTACTCATGTAATGATATTGGTAGGAGATCCAGGTGGGATGGCAACTCCAATTATCAGGAACCCAAGTCCCCTTCTTTTGGTTCTACCATTTTCAACTTGTCGCTGTCATTTCATGGTCCTAGATGGCTGCCCCAGCAACTTCCACATCATTTGCATTCCAGCAAGAAGAATTGAAAAATGCAGGGAGAGGGGCTATTTATCCTAATGTTAAGTCAGGACCAGGAAGTGGCCCTCGGCACTTCCGTTTATATCTGATTGGCCAGCACTTAATTGCCTGTGCTGTGCCTGGTTCTGTGGGAGACTGGAACGTGAGGCTTTAGCTGGGAGGCTATGTAAGAGTTAAATATATTTTCTGGGGTAAGAAGAGAATGCTTTTTGGAGGTACAATGAACAATTAAACCTCATGAACTAATAATGCATCACATTTTCTTTTTAAAGATAATAACACAAAGTACACATTAAAATCTATTTGTAAAAAGGTGTTAGATATAGAACAAAGTAAAAATCCTCCTTAACATTCTGCTCCATATCCATTTTCCTCCACAGACTTAATCACTGTTAACATTTTGATGCTTTCTTTGTATTTTCATGTAATAACATATCATATTTACTATACATCTATTCAACTGCCTTTCTTAACCAAATAAAAATGTTACTATCTTTGTTATGTAGTCTGACTTTTTTCATGTAACTATATGTCTTAGAGATTGTTCTATTTTGTTTTGTGTGACTTTATCTAAGTCTATTAAGTTGATGCATAAAATTTGACAGTGTAGTCATCCCATTAATGATTTAACTCGGTCAATAGACATCTAGGCTGTTTCTAATTTTTTTGCAATTCAAAAATTTATTTCACAAAGATACTGAATTTTATGACCACAACCTGTGTTACAGTAAACTGTGGGTATATTTCTATGAAATAAATCCATTGAGAGCAGTTTATACATCAAAGTATATATTCACTTAAACATTCTTGCATATTTACTTTTTCATGAGAACTTTAGAATCAGTAAATCCGCTAAAATATATTTTCTTAATAAAATCTTTGTAAATTAATCATTGGTATTGTTGAAGGCTAATGTGATACCTCTGTTCTTGTATTTTTCGTTTAAAAGAATTCAAACAAGAGACACACAGCAAAAGAAGTGTAGCATAATTTATTGCAAAAGAAAAAGAGTATTTTGGAAGTTAGATGGGGAATAGGCAACACACCCTGAGAGAGAGAGAATTCGGGGCAGGCTACTCATAAGGATGAAACAACAAAGACTGGTGCTAGGGAGACTCCCGTTATGGGAATGTGACACGCTTATTCATAAGGAGGTGGAAAGAGGTGTTACTAGAAAACATGTTCTGAGTGTTCCTTGGGGTGCACATTTGCAGTAGCTGTGCACATTTGTTCATATGCGCCGTATCTCATTAGCATCTTAAATCTCCATCCAAGGTTGTGTTTTTGCTATTAAAATAAGCAAAAGGTCAGTTTAAGGACAGGTAAAATCAAAATGTGCATGCTCTCTAGAGGGGAAAGTCCCTACTGAAGATAACTTTTCTTGAATGAGCTCAATTACAATGTGAATGCTGAGGCTTATTGTGTTGACTGTACGGTCACCACAGTGACCTGAGAATATGGTCACTTCCTTGACGGACCTATCCTGCCTCAGTGTTACTTTGAATATAATGGAAGAAACATATCTTTATATGATCGTCCCATTCCAAGAACGTAGTGTCTTTTTTTAAATAAATTTTTCTTTCATGAACAATTTTGATTTTGTCATTTTCTTGATATAGGTATTATACAATAAAAACTAAATGTATCCTTAAACATTTGATAGTTTTTCTCATTAAGATGACTATATTCTACTACACTTTCAGAAGCCACAGTGTGGCTTAGCCGATTTTTCTGCTCCAGGTCTCATAAGACTAAAATCAAGAGGTTAGCAGAGCTGTACCCACTACTCAAGGTTCTGGAGAACAATCTGTTTCCAAGCTCATTCAGGTTGTTGGCTAAGTTCAGGTCCTTGTGATTGCTGGATTGAGATACCCATGTCCTTGCTGGCTGTCAGTTGAGGCTGCTCTTGGCTCCTAGAAGCCTTTTTCTGGTCTTTGCACATTTCAGAACCAGCCAGGGTATGCTGGGAATCATCTCTCTGCCTTCCATGTGATGTGCACTCTCTGTCTCTCTCTGTGTCTCCCTCTCTCTCTTTCTCATCTCTCTCATCTCTTCTACCATGTCTCTCTAACTACAAGTAGAGAAAGTTCTTTGCTTGTAAGAGTTTCTATGATTAGCTTGAACCCCCACTGGCTCAGATAATCCAGGATAATCCCCTTAATTACATCTGCAAAGTCCCTTTTCCATGTAATGTGACATTCACAGGTTCCAGAAATTAGGGAATGAACATCTTTAGGAAGTCATTCTGCCTAGTACATGTGCATACTGACCTTTTTCCAATTGTAAATTCATGTTTCTTAGAATTTATCTCTGGATATTCTTTGATACCTTGATTTAAAGTGTGTTTCTTTAGAAAGATTAGTTCTCAAGGCATGTTGGTCACTGCTAATGCCACTGACTACTCTAAACCATAATTGCAGCTTGAAGTCTCACAGCTGTCCTTGGGGTAAACATTAACTCAAACAATTTTTTTCAACTTTATTAAGATATAATTGACAAAAGTTGTATGTATTTAAAGTGTACAATGTGTTTATATATATATATATACATATATGTATAAATGATCACTCCAATCAAGCTAATTAACAGATCCATCATTTCACAGCTACCATGATTTTCTTTCATGAGAACACTTAAGATACACCCTCTTAACAAATATCAAGCATACAATACAGTATCGTTTACTGTAGCCAAAGCTGTACATCACACCTCCAGAACTTACTCATCTTGTATAACCAAATGTTAACTTGTATAACTCATCTTGTATAACATTTGGTTATACAAGATGTTGTGCTCTTTGACCAACATCTCCCCATTTGCCCTTTCTTCAACCCCTGGTAATCACCATTTTGTCTGCTTCTATGAGTTTGACTATTTTATCATACTTTATTTACTCATTTTTTGTTGTTGTTTTTTGAGATGGAGTCTCACTCTGTCACCCAAACTAGAGTACCGTGATGCAATCTCAGCTCATTGCAACCTCCACCTCCTGGGTTCAAGCAATTCTCCTGCCTCAGCCTCCTGAGTAGCTGGGATTATAAGTATGTGCCACCATTCTAGGCTAATTTTTGTATTTTTAGTAGAGATAGGCTTCCATCATGTTGGCCAGGCTGGTCTCGAACTCCTGACCTCAGGTGATCCTCCCATCTTAGCCTCGCAAAGTGCTGGGATAACAGGCATAAGCCACCATGCCTGGCTGAGTTTGACTATTTTAGATTCCACCTATAAATGACATCGTACAGTATTTGTCTTTCTTTAGCTTATTTCACTTAGCATAACATCTTCCTGGTTCATCTGTGTTTTCACAAATGGTAATGCTTCCTTCTCTGAAAAGGCTGAATAATATTCTTTTGTATATATGTGCCACATGTTCATTATCCATTCATATGTCAATGGACGCTTAGGTTGTTTTCATATCTTGGCTGTTTTGCATAATGCTGCAATGAACATGGCAGTGCAGGTATCTCTTTGAGATACCTATTACACTTCCTTTGGCTGCATACTCAGTAGAGGAGTTGCTGGATTATATGGTAGTTTTTTATTTTATTTTTTTATTTTTTCAGGAAATTTCGTACAGTTTTCCATAATGACTATACCAATGTACATTTTCACCAACAGTGTACAGGATCCCAACTTCTCCAAATTCTCACTGATACTTGTTTTCATTTGTCTTTTGGTAATAGCCATTCCAACAGGTGTGAGGTAATATCTCCTTGTAGTTTCGATTTGCACTTCCCTGATGATTAATCATCTTGAGCACCTTTACATATACTTGTTGGACATTTGTATGCCTTCTTTTGAGAGATGTCTATTCAGATCCTTTGCCCATTTTTAAATCATGTTATTTGGTTTCTGTTGTTGCTGTTGTTTCAGTTCCTCACATGTTTTGGATATTAACCCCTTCTCAGGTACATGGTTTGTAAATATTTTCTCCCAATCTGTAGGTTATCTTTTCAGTCTGTTGATGGTTTCCTTTGCTGTGCAAAAGCTTTCAGTTTGATGCAATTCCGTTTGTACAGTTTTGCTTTTATTGCCTGCATTCTTGGTGTTACAGCCCAAAAATGTGTTGCCCAGACCAGTGTCAAGAAGATATTCCCCTGTGTTTTCTTTTTAGTCACTTGATGAGTTTAGGTTTTATATTTAAGTGTTTGTTGACTTTTGTATATGGTGTGAGATAAAGGTTCAATTTCATTCTTCTGCATGTGGATATCCAGTTTTTTCAATACCATTTGCTGAAGAAAATATACTTTTTCATGTCTTCTTGGCATTCTTTTTATAGAACACTTAATTGTAGGTGGATAGATATATTGCGGGGCTCTTTATTATGTTCTTTCGGTCTATTTTTCTGTTTTTATGTTAATTCCATGCTGATCTAATTACTGTTTCTTTGTAGTAGTAAAATGCCTTCAGCTTTGTTCTTCTTGCTTAAGATTGTTTTGGCTACACAGGGTCTTCTGTGATTCCATATAAATTTTAGGATTTTTTTTTCTATTTCTGTAACAAATACCATTAAGATATTGATAGGGATTGCACTGAATCTTTAGATCATTTTGGGCAAGTGAGCATTTTAACAATATTAACGATTCCAATTCATGACATTAGAATGTCTTTTCATTTATCCTGGGTCTTCTTTAATTTCCTTCACAGGGTGTTATAATTTTTAGTGTAAAAATGTTTCACTTCCTTGGTTAAGTTTATTCCTAAGTATTTTATTCTTTTTATTGCTGTTGTAAATGGAATTCCTTTATTAATTTCCTTTTCAGAGTTTTCATTGCATACAGAATACCATTGATTTTTGTATGTTGATTTGTACTGATTTCAAACATTCAAAAAAGAATAACAATTGTCTTAAATTCTCTCTCTCTCTCTCTCTCTCTCTCACACACACACACACACACACACACACACACACAAACAGAAGAGAGGGAATACTTCTAAACTCATTTTATGAGGCCGTCACTCCAATTCCAAAGCTAGACAAACCATACCACAAAAACGGAAAAATATAGGCCAATATCCCTGATAAAAATACATGCAAATATCCTCAGTAAATGCTAGCAAACCAAATTCAAGAGCACTTTAAAGGGATTATACATCATGATCAAGTGGGATTTATCTTTGGGATGCAACAGAATTCAACACATGAAAATTAATCAGTGTGACACACTACATTAACAGAATGAATCCCAAAAACCATACACAATTATCTCAACAGATGCAGAAAAAACATTTGACATGTTCATTATCCATGAACATGTCAATTCATGATTGACATGAATTCAACATCAATTCATGATAAAGACCCTCAGAAAAATAAATATAGAAAGAATTTGCTTCAACACAATAAAAGTCATATATGAAAAGCCCAGAACAACATAATAATCAATGGGAAAGAAACTTAAAACTTTTCCTTTAAGACCAGGAACAAGACAAGAATGCCCACTTTTGCCACATCTATTCAACATAGTACTGGACATCCTAGCCAGAGAAACTAGAGAAGAAAATGTAATCAAAGCATCTACATCAGAAGTGAAAATATTTTTATTTGCAGATGGTTTAGCCGTGTATGTAGAAAATCCTGAAGACTCAACCAAAAAACTATCAGAATTGATTTCAGCACTTTTTCCCTGTGGCTCTGGCTTTGTCTCTCATTGTTCAGATTTAAGTCAATTTCTCTCTCAAATCTGATAATCACATTCCATAGCCACAGTCAGACATTCATGAAGACTTATTTATTGAGAAAAAAATTAATGACACTGACCTTGGGAAATTATCTTTATTTCCACTGCAGTTTGTAAAATCTTAAAACTTAACAGATTCTCACATTTATTACCTGATCTCAGTTTTAATGTTGTCATCATCACCTCTGTTCTTAATTTTATTATTTCTCCTACCAAAGTGAATGAATTAAGGAGAAATAAAAAGATCAACATTTATACTGTGTAAACAAAAAAGAAAAAAGGCATAACTGCTAAAATGACATGTTCACATTTTTATTCATCCTCCCAGTTACTTTCTAAAAATTTGAAATAAAAAAATAGATTTAAAAATCTAATTTCTGTGAGGCGTTCTTATAGGTTCTGAGAGTACTCCCAGTTTAGTGAAGTTGTTTTGATCCATTTCATATTGGGAAAATGAAACCTATTATAGTTTTAATGGATAAAGTTAAAAAATGAAATTCAATGTCAAATGTGTACCTTCTCTTAAATGTGATGATGTTCTTTTGTATCATTTGACTCTGTATGAAGCTATAACTTAAAATTTAAAAATATTAAAATGCATGTGAATAGAGATTTTTCACTTGTTTTTAAGTGTTAAGTGACACTTTTATTAATTTGGAGTGTCCAAAATACTTTCATCTTGAGATCCCTTCAAATTATTTCATTTTCCTATTTAATAAATATTTATGAAGAGCCTATTGCACGCCAGGCACTATTTTAGCCACTGGAATTCAGTTTATGAATGAAATCAATAAAGCTCCTATCCTCATGAAACTTATTTCTGGTGGAAAAGACAAAACACAACCAAAAAAGCAAAGCATTTTTATATACCCTGGATGCTTACGTTCCCCCAAAATTCTTAGGTTGAAATTCTCCCCGCCAAGGTGATGGTAGGACGAAGTGAGACCTTTGGGAGTGACTGGGTTGTCTGGCCCTCATGAATGGAGTAAGTGTCCTTATAAAAGGGGCTGAAAGTGATCCTTCACCCCTTGCGCAGTGTGGGGTTACAGCCAGAAGCTGACTGTCTGTGGGAAAGTGAGCCCTCAACAGTCAACGTCTTGATCTTAAACTTCCCAGCCTCTAGAATTGTGAGAAATAAATTTCTGTTATTTTAAAGCCACCCAGTTTAGGATATTTTGTTAAAGCCACTGGAACAAACTGAGACACATATATAGCATAATGTCAGGGAGTGATAAATGACATAGGGTCAGGAGAGAGAGCATGGTTCAAGTGGGAACACTTTAGAGAGGGTGGTTAGCGAGTGCCTGTAGAAGAGGTGACTTCTGGCAGAGACCTGAATGAGGGAAGTGAGGAAGTCCTGTGAATACCTGAGGTAAGAACAAACTTCTCCATGTATTTTATGACCACTGGAGAACCCAGACCTAAAGACCCAGGTTGTGAAATAATGAGCAGCAGAAAAGCAAACCTAACAGTTTTGTAAAGACAAAAATCAACTTCCTGTTATGACATGACAAGTCATGGGACTCAAACATCACATAGACATAAGCATTCATTTAGATGGATCCGTGCCAGGGAAAAGTACGAATCTTTACCAAGCAAATTGCATACACGGACAAGAGCCAGTGCTATCCACAAGCAAACTATGCCTAGGTCATAAATTGATTTTAAAAAACACATTTTCTTTAGACTTTGACTGGGTTCTGGCCATCTGCAAAAATGAAAACTTACTGGGAGAAAATCTAAATAGTTAAGCATAAAACAATGAAAGGAAGTGTCAGCCTGAGTATCCCAGCCCTGAAATGGAATGAGCTCTGTTTCTGCACAGAAGGCAGTTGAAACAATGTCAGTTACACATTCCACTCATTTTGGTTTATTTTAAGCAAAATTCAATCTATGCAATGTTTAAGAAATTATATACATCTTTGAAATTAGGATTTATTGCAATCAGTTAGCTTTTAATAAGGCAAAATGTATATTTAAAAATACATTTAGTAATTAAAAAATCATACTCAATGCTTTTAGAACAGTAAAGTGGTTAGTATTTCAATATACTTTCATCCAGATTACATTTTTTCAGAAATAATATGTTCTTTTAATTTTCTATTTTTATAAACTATGTTAACAATATTGAAAAGTAAAGACAACTGTTGAAATGTAAGCCCTTTTCATCTGTTAAGTAATGATACGAATATTTATAGATTATTTGAAAATAAACTTTAGCAAGAATATTACAGAGGTGAGTCTTTATATTTGCTCAGTGAATTCTCTAAATTTTCTATGATGTTTTATAATTGTTTTAGATGATTTATATTTTAATTTCTAATAAATTAATACTTAAATCCACAAAAAAAGAGACTGATCAGAAACAACCTCATTTTGGAAGAATCAGGATTGCAAAAATGAATATGAGATTACTGTCATGTTGTTTATTTCTGATTTATTTAGGACTGCTCAGAAATATAGATTTCACAAAGAAGACTACTTCAAACTAAGTCATATTCTAATGACTATTAAGTTAGAATATGATTAATATAAGACGTATATAAGAGTTCAGGCTAGAGTTACTCAAAGATTGATGAGGCCAGATCATGGAATGCAATTTAGTATAGTTTCACACTGTTATTCACAATTTCCGGTGGCTCCCAGTCCCCAGAGGATCCAGTCTAAACAAGCAAAGCTTGCAGAAGGACTCTTGAAATTTTAACGAACCTGTGTCTCCCAAAATGTTTCTTTCCTATATCAGCTCTCAAACTTCTCTATGAAAAACAACTTCCTGAGATCATTGTACCCTTTGCTGTAGCAGTTCACATTCTACATGCCTTGCTATATAGCACTTAACAAACTTTGTAATGAAAAGTTTTGCATTTATGCTTCCCCTCCTTGATTTTAAATAAATTTCTTCAATGTAGAAACTGTTTTTTCATACTAGATACTAAGTAAAGAGTAACACAAATTTTATATAAATTACACTTAGATATTTGTGAAATGAATTAAAGAAATAACTGTCAAAATTTGTATACCAACTAGAAAAACAGACATGTTTAGAATTTAGTGGCCAGGTGTGGTGGCTTGTGCCTGTAATCCCAGCACTCTGGGAGGCCGAGGTGGGCAGATCATTTTAGCTCAGGAGTTTGTGACCAATCTGGCCAACATGGTGAAACTTCATCTCTACTAAAAATACAAAAATTAGCTGGGTGTGGTGATGCACACCTGTAATCCCAGCTACTCTGGAGACTGAGGCAGGAGAATCGGTTGAAGCTGGTAGCTGGAGGTTGCAGTGAGCCAAGATCCTGCCGCTATGCTCCAGCCTAGGTGACAGAGACTAAGTCTCAAAAAAAAAAAAAAAGAATTTAGTAAGCATCTGAGATTTATAAAGAAAAGGTATTTGGTAAAATTAGTTGAATACAATATGGAATTTTGAATAGTCCTTCTCCCCAGTTTACTATATAAATCTAATTTTCAAACATTGGAACATGGTCTATTTCTCAATTCTGTATATATTTAATTCAATGTATACAGAAGGTGCTGTAGCTGAGAGTTTGAAGTCTTCTTTCTATGTCAGTAGGGGATGAGGAAACACCAAAAAAAAAAGAAAGAAAGAAAGGAAAGAAAAGAAAAGGAAAAAACTTTTATCCCAAAAGCAGTTTTGGAGGTGGCTGAGAGGAGAGAACTTAGAAACTTAGCTGAGGAAATGATGAAAAGGACATTGTTTTGTGTCTCAGGAACCGTGTGGAATTCCAAGATAAGAAAAACAGTTGCTAATTTGAGTATAAAAGCAGGAAACATGATACACTTATTTCCTTTTATGCGAACACAAGTATATGAGGGGTTGTGTAAAAATTATTTTTCCCTTGCTGTACTACAAAGACATAGAATCAAACTGCCTTTTTTCGACATACTGGTTTTTCTTTCTCTTTTTCTTCTCTTTCTTCTATTTCTTGTGGATATTATGGCTAATAACACAACAAGTTTAGGGAGTCCATGGCCAGAAAACTTTTGGGGTAAGGTATTTTCTTTTGCTGTTTTAAGTTTAAAATTAGGATGTAAGAAATGCACTGGATGATTTATTAAAATCTGAGTTATTTTGTTTACTGTAAAGTGTTTAAAGTTTTCATGGGTTTATTAACAGAAATATATTTATATACATGTCTTTAAAATGTGCTATGAAGATATTCAAGAAGAATCTGGGTATTAAGTACAGATTTTGGCTGGTATTACCAAATGTAATTCAGAAATAATGAGGATAAAAATAAGAAACATAGGGTGGAGGCAATTGCTGCTTAGAATATGGCTTATAGATTGTGTTGGAAAAATTAACTTTCATTTGTTTTAAGGTTATAGATTATATATTTTCTTTTATGAAGCCAAGATTTTCCACAGAGGCTATTTTCACTTATGTTGTGATTGTTATACTCTTTAATTTCCAAAGTGAATCCTAATAACATCTGTGCTTAAATGAGTGAGTTTCAAGTGTGATAACATAGGGAAAACGAATGAATTTAGAGTATGATAACATAGATAAAATAAATGAATGACTTTAGAAGGTGATAAATGAAACATGGAATAATATGAAATTCGAGAAAACTATAGTAGAAAAGATTAAGTGGAAATAACATCACATGTAACATTCAATGGAAGTGCATCACTGGGGTGGGGGAAAGGAACAATACAAAAGTATTTTGGGGAGCATTTTTTGTCTGAGTCCAGCCACAGCTAATAGTCCAGTATTCCCTGTTGTTGACAGTGGGACTGTGCTGAGGGCACAAGTCAGCTGCTCCAGGCTAGAGGTACAAAGAAGAAGGGCCAGCACAGGGAGTTGACATGTACTCTTGGGTTCAGAGAAATTTTTATATTAAAAGAGGCAATTTAAATTAAATTCAGAAAAAAACACTTTAAAGAAGAAAATAGTATATATGAACAGATCCGTTTATATGCCCAGAACAAGTTTTTAATCCTCTCAGTGAACTTTTTCAGATTCTCTGCTGTGATTCAAGGTGGGATTTTGGGAACTTTCACATAAGCAGTGAGCAGTAGTGGCCGACTTTTCCCAGCAATCTGTATGTCTACCGTCACAGAAATTTGCATGAAAAGAATTAACCCCAATCCTTTGACCTGCGTAATTTCTTAGATGAAAAATGTGGGGACAAATACATATCAATTTTAAAGATATTAAAAATCATAACAGCCTAAGAAAAAAAATGAATTAACTCCTTTTTTTCCACCAACTTTTACGTTTGCTGGAAGCCTGGAAAGGAGGGATATTGGTGGGCTCCTATTAAATTTATGTAACAAAATTAAGAAGAAGAAAATAGATTATGCTAGTACATTGTAAAGAAAGGCTTTGGTAATAGGTTATTTTAGGTAGCAAGCAGCACTAGGCAGAAGCCTTTGAATTGTGGGTGTCTAATTACATGCTTCTTAAAACATTATTTGCTGTCCTTACTTATAGAGAAAATAAATGCTAAATACACACTGAAAAAGAGCTAGAGTCTGTCTAAATCAAATTCATCATTATAAAAATAAGTTATCTGCATGAATTATTCAAAAATAAAGTAGCTTTTTTTGCAAAAATTAATATGTAGAAGCCAATCTATTGTTTTCAAATCATTCAAAGTTAAATTTCAGGTTTACTTAAAAAAAATAAATAATTATTCACTGACTAAAAGGTAATAATAATTAAAATATTATTATAAATAAAGATAATCATTAAAATAAACTTGATATTAATAAGAGAATGTTAAGTTGGAGTCCACTTATTGATTCTAAAAATTTAGATATTTTTAATATGGAAATCGGTGTTTAAGAGGGAATTAAAATTTATTATTTCAAAGACAAGTACTAGTTTTCTTTTCTCTTGTTATGTGACTGTAATGAAAAATAGATGAAAATAATGAAAACCAGAAAGGGAAGTGTTGCATTAATAAACATTAACAAAGCCAGTGGAAATACGGAGAGCAGATATAATGTTTGATGATTTTAGAAGAATATATGAAAGTTGTATTATTGCTTCTGGGGTAAAAATATAAAGTACAAAATGTGAATAAAACATAAACATATAAACATTTCCTGGAATATAAATGTTAATTTTTAAAATTTCCATTGCTTTTTTGTATCTAAATTGATGGCTATTTTGACCACTGACTCCCCAAAAATATTATTTTGATAATCTTATACAGTGCAGTGTAAGGCCTTGTTATTGCTCCCAAATCAGTCATCTGCCTGGCACACTGAATTTGGAAAATAAAGAAAAAAAAAGCTTAGAAAAGAAAACTTGTACATTGAACCATATAAATTGCTCAGACATAGCACACTTTAAGGTACATAAAAAGTTGTTTTCCCAATATGACTCTTCTGGTTTACTTTAATAAGTGCTAAATGATGGGATAATTATATCTGGTTATTACCAAAAACAATAGCTTGCATTGTTATAGCTATCGCCCACTAAAACTTCCTAAAAGTGTGCAAGCATCTAAGATGATTAGCACAAAGTTTGGAAACAGAGTTGGCCAGAAAATGACAGCACAGATGCAGCTACCACCTTCCACTTCCTATTTTTGCTGTCTTTAATGCACTTCCTTTCTCTGTAAACATTCCCCATAAAAGCTGCAGAAAACCTGGTCCATGAAAATTTGTCCTCTAAGGCAATAGGAGACAAATATGGAACTCGGTTATTCTCTTAGTACTTGAAAGTCCTGTAGAAAACATAGTTTTGATTGTTTCTGCTGTCTTTCTTTGCATTTTTTTCCTTATGGCTAGCATTGTGAAAAGTCGGGGGAAGATATGGTTGCAGGAGTTTGGATTTATTCACTTAATTCATTTCTCACCAAGAGTACAATATCTGTCTCAAGAGGATTTCACTCTTGGAGGCAATTATGCATCTGGACATAGGCAAATACAAGCCTATATAGTTGTGGAATAATAAAAGATAACATATGATTTAAAAAAGCAGTGGCTGATAATATGAGTTAAACAAATATATGGCAAAAATAATCCCTAAATCTTTCTCAGAAAAAAATAAATGAGGTGCTACGTGTTCCTAGAAAGATAAATTTCAGACAGGGAGATAATTCTAAGAAGGACCTTCTGGTCATTCCATTTTTTTCCCTCATCAACTCATTCTCATTCCATTCATTATTAGTTCAATCAGAACCATTAGAACTTCAAGAGGTTTGAGGAGTCAGGAAAAATGTTACCAGGAAACATGCAGAAGTAAAAACACCCGGGCATGTTTGTGGAGAAAGGAATGGCTTGACTAGAAAGTGTGTGTATGGTCATTTCAGGGACATCGTTGGAAAGGCAGGTTGGAGGCAGATTTCGGCAAGATTTTGAATGTCAGCATAAACGTTTGATCTAATTTAACCTGATCACTTGCGATCTAGTGGTTTATAATCTCTCCACATTCCTCCCTCTGGGAATTTATTTTAAGGTTGAAAAGGATGTGTGGAGGGGTGGAGGGGTTATATTTTATTGTGTGTATTGGAGAGAGGGGACCTTTGGTGCTTGATCAAGTTCTGGCCTCTGCTGACATCTACTGACATGTATTTCTCATCTGCTTTTGGGACATTGGCCTTTCTCTGATTTTCACTGCTGAAATCTCCTACTATAAAATCTGGCTCATATGATCTGTGTAATATTAGCTAACAGCATGGCTTTTCCTTTCTGTAAGTCCCTCTGGTCTACTGGCCCTTATTCAGGTACTTCTCCATCTGTCTCAATGGCGCAGAACAATTTTCAATATTGTCCCATAACCCTAGAGCTGCAGGAGCCTTATGAGGTTGGGCTACATCAGGTGTCCTTGGCCTGGATGCAGTAACACCATGTCCCCCACTCTGTACCTCGCTTCCTTTTCTGCCCTTCAAACACCCAGGGGTTCCAGAGTAACTTGCCATCTACCCCAGGAAGCTGGAAATGAATACCAGTTTCTCTGGGATTTCCTAATCAGTCTATAGCTCATTACAGGGAGGAATGGAGAGTGGTGATGGTTCCCTTCACTAAAACCCTTACAGGTTATATTCTGTATATCTCTTCTCCTTGTCTCTCCAAAACTTCTCCTCTTTAGATATGTGGAAATTGACTCATAGGCCATGGTTTATTCTTTCCAATATGGTTTATGATATAAAGTTATGTTCTTAAGTCCTTTAGGCTCTTAGCATTTAGAAACTGAACCAAACAAAAAAAAACAAAAGCACCCTTTTCTCTTTCAAAATACCCAGCTATTGCAATAAAAATGCTGGTTTTCAAACTATTATTTATTCTGTGTGTTTAAAAAAGTATTTAGTAATTTAAATGTGAAGCATTGACTTTTTTTTTCTATGCATCCTTGCTGACAGACTTAATTATCTCTAAGGTAATTGATGAGATGCAGGGTTACAGACTTAATTATCTCTAAGATAATTGATGAGATGCAGCACTTGATCCCCAAATGATTTGTTGGGGATCAAGTGCTGTCAAAAGGAGGAATCCCTGGCTACTAGCAGAAAATACTGTTCCTTGGCCTGCAGAAAAATATGGCTCTTAGGAGCCATCCCAGCAGATGGGCACAGGAAGTTCCCAAAGAAGTTGAGAGGGGAACAGGTTTATGGGCTGGGCATCTGTCCTGAGAATTTTCACTATATCTTCACCAAATTTGGAAACAAATGCTATTTCTCAAATTCGTTTTTTTCAATTTGTACTTTAGAAAGAAATGTCTATGTTGCATATTAATAGTCTATTCATTATTTCCCTTAGCTGAGTTACCTAGAAAGTTTGAAAAACAAACATTTACACACACTTGTCTTTAAACTGCATCTGAATTACTTAGAATTATTAAAACTCATCTCTCACTGGACTCTATGCTCAGAGATTATCATTCAATAGGTGTGAGATGGAACCCATAAGACTATACTTTTTAATGCATCCCTGACCTCAGACTTCTGCATTTAAATTCATGAGAGAAAGTGGCCTATAATTGTCCTTTCTCTGATAGCCTTGTCAGGTATCAATGTTGTACAAACCTTCTAAAACAAATTGGGACATGTTCTCTACTTTTCTATTACTTGGAAAGGTTTGTTTAAGATGGCATTGTTTATTGTTTAAGTGCTTGGAAAATTCACTATTGTAACTATATGTAGTATTTTCAACTGGAGGGTTTTAAATGGCACATTTCATTTCTTTAACAATGGTGAACTACTCAGCTTTTCTATCAATTCTGTTAGTTAAGGGAGTTTGTGTTTTCCAGGAATTTGCCCACTTGAATTAAATTTCAAAATATATTGCTTAAATGTTGTTTATGCCATTCTCATTAGTTTTTCAATATTTTGTTATGAAAATGTTCAAACATACATAAACATTTGAATAATTCTACAGTGAACACCCATATACCTTACCATCTGAATTATATCTTTAATGTTTTTATATACTCATTTTCTCTATTATTCTATTAGTCAATATATTTTCAAGTAAATTGAAGACATCAATAGCGTTACCCCTAATTACTTTAGTATGCATATCCTTAACAGGAATTCAATTATTTTTTACAACTCTTTTCCTTTTAAAGTCAAATTTACATACAATGAAATATATAAGGTAAATAAAAATGAAGTGTACAAATCATAACAGGACATTGTTGAATTTTGACACACACACTTGAGCAACCCAAAGCCCAATCAAGATACATAATCACTAGCCTAAGAAGTTTTCAAATACCCCCCTCCCAGTCTGAAGGCTTTAAGACTTTAAAATTTTAGCTTTCATATTTAGGATCCATAATTATCCACTTCAAACTAAATTTTTGCATATAGTGTGGAAATTGAGGAATTGTTTTCATATTGATATCTAGCTTTTTTGGCACAATTTCTTAAAATATTTTCTATTTTTTATTTTATTTTATTTTTGAGACAGGGTCTCACTCTGTCATGCAGGGTGGAGTGCAGTGGTGCAATCACAGCTCACTGCAGCCTCTACTTCCCAGGCTCAAGTGATCCTCCCACCTCAGCCTCCCACGTAGCTGAGACTACAGGCATGCACTACCACACCAGGCTAATTTTTTTGTTTTTGTATTTGTAGAGACAAGGCTTTGCCATGTTGCCCAGATTGGTCTCAAACTCCTGGGCTCAAGTGATCTGCCCACCTTGTCCTCCCAAAGTGCTGGGATTACAGGCCTGAGCCACTGCGTCCAGCCAAGACTTTCTCTATTCAAGTCCTTTGGCACCTTTGTTGAAAATCAAATGACCATGTAAGTGAAGGCCTATTGCTGGGATATCCATTCTGTTTCATTTGTTGATATTTATAGTAAATCTTGAAGTTACATAAATATTCCAACTTTGTTCTTCTTTTTATTTATTCATTTATTTTTTTTTGAGACAGAGTCTCGCTCTGTCACCCAGGCTGGAGTGTAGTGGTGTGATCTTGGCTCATTGCAACCTCTGCATTCTGGGTTCAAACGATTCTTTTGCCTCAGCCTCCTGAGTAGCTGGAACTACAGGCGCCTGCCACCATGACCAGCTAATTTTTATATTTTTAGTAGAGATGGAGTTTCACCATATGGGCCATGTTGGTCTCAAACTCTTGACCTTGTGATCTGCCCACATTGGCCTCCCAAAGTGCTGAGGTTACAGGTGCAAGCCACAGTGCCTGGCCTTAGTTTTTAAACAATTTGTCACTTAATAATTGTTCATACTTACGGGGTACAGAGTGAAACTTCAAAACAAGTATGCAATGTATAATGATCAAATCAGGAAAATCAGCACATCCATCACTGCAAACATTTATTATTTCTTTGTGCAAGAACATTCAAAATCTCTTCTAACTATTTGAGACTATACAATACATTATTAATTGTTTTTATCTTTCAAGATTACTTTGGCTTTTCTTGACCTTTTCTATTGTCTCACTCCCAGGCTTTATCGAGGTATATTTGGCAAAAAAAAAAAAAAACAATATATTTAAGGTGTACAACATGATATTTTAATATACGTATATACTGTAAAATGAGTGCCACAATCAAGCTCATTAATACAACAATCACCTCAGGTAGTTAAGAACATCTAAGATCTACTTTTTTAGCCAATTTCAAGTATAAGAAATAATTTTGAGGCTACGTGTGGTGGCTCATGCCTGTATCCCAGCACTTTCGGAGGCCAAGGTGGTTGAATCACCTGAGATTGGGAGTTTGAGACCAGCCTGACCAACACGGAGAAACTCCATCTCTACTAAAAATACAAAATTAGCCGAGTTCTATAGTGCATGACTGTAATCCCAGCTACTTGGGAGGCTGAGGCAGGAGAACTTCCATCTCAAATGTGAAACTCTGTCTCAAAAAAAAAAAAGAAAGAATTTCATAACTACAGTAACTATGCTGTATGATAGGGCTCCAGAACTTACTGCCCCTGCACAACTGAAAGTTTGCATTTTTTTTTTTTGCTCAGCATCTCCCTTTTCCCCCCACCCCAAAATCACTGGCAATTATCATTCTCTTCTCTGCTTTTATAACTTCAACTTTTTTACATTCCACAAGTAAGTGCAATCATGCAGTACAGATGCTCATCCACTTACGATGGGGTTATATCCAGATAAACTCATTGTAAGTTGAAAATATCAGGTTGAAAATGTATTTACTAGAGACAAACTACTGAAGATCATAGCTTAGCTTAGTCTACCTTAAATGTGCTCAGAACACTTACATTAGCCTACAGTCGGGCAAAATCATCTAATACCAAGCCTATTTTATTATAAAATGTTGAATAGCTCATGTAGTTTATTGAACACTATACTGAAAGTGAAAAACAAAATGGTCATATGGTTACTTGAAGTACAGTTTCTACGGAATGCATATGGCTTTTGCACGATCATAGCCAAAAAATCCCAAATTCAACCATGGTTAAGTTGGAGCCTGGCTGTATTTGTCCTTCTGTGCCTGGTTTATTTCACTTAGCATAATGTCCTCCAAGTTCATCTATGTTGCTGTAAATGACAGGATATTTTTTTAATGCTGAATAATAATATTCCTGTATTATATACAGATGGTCCCTGACTTATGATAGCTCAACTTCCAATTTTTTGACTTTATGATGATATGAAAGTGATACACATTCAGTAGAAACTGTACTTTGAATTTTGATCATTGTTTATTATTTTTATTATGATTATAAAATTTTACCTTTTATTATTATAAAGCTGGATTTCATTAGGTGATTTTGCCTAATTTTATGCTAATGTAAGTGTCCTGTGCATGTTTAAGGTAGGCTAAGCTAAGCTATGAAGTATGGTAAGTTAGGAGTATTAAATTCATTTTCAGCTTATGGTATTTTTAATGTAGGATGGGTTTATCTGAATATAACTTCATCATAAGTCTAAGAGTATCTGAAATATAACATTCCATTATAGAAACCATATATATATATATATCTATATATCTATATATATACATGTGCGTACGTGTATGTGTGTGTATGTGTCATCATATTTTCTTTATCTGTTCATATAATGATGGACATTTAGGCTGATTATGTATTTTGGCTGTTGCGGCAATGCTGCAATGAACATGGAAGTGCAGATATCTCTTAGAGATTCTGATCTAATTTCCTTTTAATGTATACCTGGAGGGATTCCAAATGCTATGGCAGTTCTATTTTTAATTTCTGAGGAACCTTCATACTACTTTCCACAATGATTGCATCAATTGACATTTTCTTTAAACATATTAATCAACCATTATCTTAATATTTTTGTCTGATAATTCTAATATCTTCATAACTTACAGATATTTTTCCATTATCTATTTGTTCTTTTAGTTTTCATTTGCTTGGTCTTGCCTTGTAAGATGACTTGTAATTTATTATTTATAACACACACATATATAAAATAACATTATTAGATACATAAATTTATTTAAATGTATAACTTTCTCTCTATTTTATATATGTATATATAAAACTTTCCTTCTGGCATTTAGTTAGGGGTAGATCACCTCAGTCCAACGTGGTATTGAGCTATATTTTTATCTTTGTGAGGTCTTTTTTTTTTTTCCTGTTTACCATTGATCTTAGGGAGTGGATCCTAGGGGGCCTAATTCCAGAGTCTGGGATGTTTCCTAGGGTCTAACTTCCTTGGCAGCCCCTGAACACCAATTTACATTTTCTAAACTTACTGATATTGCACAGCATTCTACTCAGTTACTTTTGTTTCTCTTTACAGATTGTGATGAGAGATTTTCTTTTCTCCTGGAATTTGCTCCTTTGATTTAACAGTTTTGATAAGTTTCTGATGGCTTCAAACAAATTTAAGAGAATATTTTATTCTGTATGCTTGCTTTCAGTGGTTTGATACATGTTAGTCTATCATATACAGAAAGGGGTGTGCTACCTTGATCCTTTTGAATTTACTCTCTCCTCTAACAATACTGTTGACGAATTATATTCAGAATATGGCTTGTGCTTTATACTTTTGATCAAAACTACTTTCACATCTCCAAGCCATTTGCTTATTTGACCACTACCATTCACAAAAAGGCATCTAAAATTTATTTTTTCCATGAAGCTTTTTTAAGCATTCCAGATATACATTATCCTCCTATCTTTCAAACACAATTGCCTTTTCAGATCGTAATGCTTATGCAACTCATTCACATTTTTAAAAAAGTATAAGTTAATGAGTTTAGTTTCCATTAACCAGGAAGGAAAAAAGAAAATCAAGAATTCCATTTAGGCTTCAGAGGTGGGACTGGGTGTCATTTTAGGTACAGCAGCCATGGAAGGCCTCAATGAGAAAGTTACATATAAGCAAAAGACGTGAAATTAACTATACAGATAGCTGAGGAAAGAATTTTAGGAATACATTACAATCAGTAATGGGCCCTAAGTTGGAGCCAATCTGATGAACTTAAAGAATGGCAAGGAGGGAAGTGCAGGCAGAGCTGAGTGACCCAGAGAAAGAGTAGAGGAAATGGGCTCAGATAATTGGGAGCTTATCAAGTAGGAACTTTTAGTACATTCTTAGGAGTTTTCACTCTGGGAGAAGTGGAGGATTTAGAACAGAAGAGTGATCCAATTTGACTTACATTTTAAAATGTTCTTTCTGACTACTGCATTGAGCACATTGTTGGGGGTGAGGGATACGGCAAGGACAGAAGCAGGAGGACCAGTTAGAAGATGACTGCCAAAGTCCAGGTCACAGATCAACATCTGTGAAAATATGACCACTTGGATCAGCAAAGTCACAGAGTGGGTAGTGAGAAGAAGTTGAATTCTGGATTTTTTTTGTTTGTTTGTGAAAACAGACCCAATAAGATGTTCTGGCAGATGAGATATAATGGTCCTTGGCTGCTTAAATTATTATAATTAATCAAATTTCTATGCCCTAAATATTATTCTCCCTAAAAATCCTTGTTGTCAAAAGTCTTTCTGTTGCCTGAACCATTCTCCTATACACTCTAAGATACCGAGGACTTCAATGCCTGCTCTGGTGAATGTTGAACTTACGATTCTTACAATTGCAAAGAGTTTTGAATGTTTTTAAACAATGTCTCATTCTGCTGTCACTGATCAAATCACTTTCAGAGTTGGAATGATTCAACTCAAGGCCACTAGATGGTGACCTCTACTAAATTTTAATACCAGTGGATGGAATTTGAGGTATTGATTATATTTACTGAAAATCATACTCAATATTACAGTCTTAAATTGGAAGACACGAATGTGGCTGTTATTAGGCCAATAAAGTTTAACTTACTTGAGTAAATTACACAACTATTAGCAGTAAGAGCCAGTGTTCATTGAGGGCTTGTTATGGGCCATCTACTTGCTAGTTTTGTAGGTGCATATTACAAATTGGGATAACATATATTTAATTTATATGGCATGCCTTACCAATGCTAGAATTTTTTCTTTCTGCTTTCAAAAGGAGAGCTACATTTAAAAAACTAATCGTTTGGTCTCATTAGTTCTATTATATTGCAATTATAAGAAGAAATATGGCTTATTTTTCTTCTCCTAAGATTGTTGAGAACTAAGAAGGCATATTGTTTTTTAAAAAGCAGTATCTGTGCCAGTGTCTTTTTTTTCAGTCACATTTTCTTCTATACTAGGTTTTAAAAAAGACTCCCAAAATACATTGTCAAAAGCCTGCCAGAATGGAATTACATATATGAAAATTTAAAGTGTGTGACTAGTAGGTGCTGCTTTTATCACATAGTTTTTAAGTTCTACAGTGTGGGTCGGTCAGAAAAATTATTAACTATAACTAAATGAAAAAAATATGTATGAAAAACCACCCCTGCTATTTGACTCAACATCTCTTTCTCATTGCCTTTCTGCATTTCTACATTTGCCTTTGCTGTTTGGACTTGAGGCAGCTTAAGAAGCTAAGCATTTTACCATATATCTCAGGAAGTCTTAGAAATTCTTCTGTCAGCGGTATTATTTGTAGCTGTTTTAATATTCTGCAATGTGTAAGAATTCGTGCAATGATTTCTGATATAGTTTGGCTGTGTCCCCACCCAAATCTCATTTTGAATTCCCACATGTTGTGGGAGGCACCCAATGGGAGGTAATTGAATCATGGGGGCAGGAATTTCCCATGCTGTTCTCATGATAGTAAGTTTCATGAGATCTGATGGTTATTATAAGGGGGAGTTTTCTTGCACAAGCTCTCTTCGCCTGCTGCCATCCACTTAAGATGTGGCTTGCTCTTGCTTGCCTTCCACCATGGTTGTGAGGCCTCCTCAGCCATGTGGAAATGTAAGTTCAATTAAACCACTTTCTTTTGTAAATTGCCCAGTCTCAGGTATGTCTTTATCAGCAGTGTGAAAACAGACTAATACAATTTCTAAAGTATGTATTTTACTGACTTTATGGATTAAAAAGTCATTTTCATGATATGTGTACTCAACTGAGCAAAAATTAAACAAATCCATATCAAAAGCAATTTTTCTGTAGTGTTTATAATTTCTGTTGCACCTCCATCTTATCTATTTTATATTCATTCACAATTTAAATAACCTATTATTGTGTGTATATATTATTCTTATGATTCTTATATATATTTTAAATACATTAGTTAATCTCTTTCGGATATCTGTGTAACCCAATATTTGATGACATTTTAAGTTATTTCCCCAAATTTTGGGCATAGACAATAGGTTTACAGGATCAAATTGAAGTATTACCAAGCCACAGAGAATGTGCTTTTTAATCATTTCAAATAGGTTTGTTGTCAAATTGCTGTCATGGAAATATTGTTCTAGTTTTACTGCCACAAAAATAATCTTTTCATTCCCCAAACTGAAACTTGTCATTTAAGAAGGTTGTGATGGTCTAATATATTCTATAATAACTTGTCCATTAGAGTTTGGATATTATCCTAGTTTTCTTACATCAGAACAATAATATATTTTGAAAATAAAACAGGTCATCTGAAATATAAATACATTTCTCACTTCACGTATTGTTGTCATCTTTACTACTATACTCAATTGCTGTATTTTATTTAATTAATTTATTTTTACTTTTTGTAGAGACAGGTCCCACTACATTGCCCAGGCTGGTCTGGGCTCAAGACACTGCACCTGGCCTCAAGTCACTTTAATAGTCAAGAAATTATTCTTCATTGATTATGTATTTAAATGGTTTCTATATTTTTCTTGAATCTAAAGTTTGCTATTATTTCACCATAAATACATTTATATTGGGAATATCTGATTTGTCAGAAGATGAGAAACTCAAAGGGCATACACAGAGACAAAGTATAAGGACTCTTGGAACCTTTAAAGCTTTCATTAGGTAAATGAATATATGTTCTCTTTGCAGATTCTGGTTTTAACTTCATTTTGCTGAAATCAAGGAAATCTCTCTCTCTCTCTTTTTTTTTTTAAGTGCAAGTAAGGTTATTTAAAAAGTAAAGTAATAAAAGAATGGCTACTCCATAGGCAGAGCAGTTCCAAGGGCTACTAGTTGGCTATTTTTAAATTATTATTATTATTATACTTTAAGTTCTGGGGTACATGTGCAGATCTTTCAGGATTGTTACATAGGTATACACACGCCATGGTGGTTTGCTGCCTCCATCCCCCCAACACCTACGTTAGGTATTTCTCCTGTTATCCCTCTCCAATCTCCCCACCCCTTGCTACCCCTCCCCTAGTCCCCCACCCCTCAACAGACCCCAGTGTGTCACGTTCCCCTCCCTGTGTCCATATGTTCTCATTGTTCAACACCCACTTATGAGTGAAAACATGTGGTGTTTGGTTTTCTGTTCTTGTGTCAGTTTGCTGAGAATGATGGTTTCCAGATTCATCCATGTCCCTGCAAAGGACATTAACTCATACTTTTTTATGGCTGCATAGTATTCCATAGTGTGTATGTGCCACATTTTCTTTATCCAGTCTATCCTTGATGGGCATTTGGGTTGGTTACAAGTCTTTACTATGGTAAACAGTGCTGCAATAAACATATGTGTGCATGTGTCTTTATAATAGAATGATTTATAATCCTTTGGGTATATACTGAGTAATGGGATTGCTGGTTCAAATGGTATTTCTATTTCTAGATCCTTGAGGAATAGCCACACTATCTTCCAAAACAGAGGCCTTGGAAGTAACAGCACACACCCACAACCATCTGTTCTTTGACAAACCTGACAAAAACAAGCAATGGGGAAAGGATTCCCTGTTTAATAAATGATATTGGGAAAACTGGCTAGCCATGTGCAAAAAGCTGAAACTGGACCCCTTCCTTACACCTCACACAAAAATTAACTCCAGTTGGATTAAAGATTTAAACATAAGACCTAACACCATAAAAACCCTAGAAGAAAACCTAGGTAATACCATTCAGGACATAGGCATAGGCAAGTACTTCATGACTAAAACACCAAAATAAATGGCAACAAAAGCCAAAACAGACAAATGAGATCTAATTAAACTTAAGAGCTTCTGCAGAGCAAAAGAAACAATCATTAGAGTGAACTGGCAACCAACAGAATGGGAAAAAATTTTTGCAATCTACCCATCTGACAAAGGGCAAATATCCAGAATCTACAAAGAACAAAAACAAATTTACAAGAAAAAAACAACCCCATCAAAAAGTGGGCAAAGGATATGAACAGGCACTTTTCAGAAGAAGACATTTATGCAGCCAACAAATGTATGAAAATATGCTCATCATCACTGGTCATTAGAGAAATGCAAATCAAAACCACATTGAGATACCATCTCATACCAGTTAGAATGGCAATCATTAAAAAATCTGGAGACAACAGATGCTGGAGAGGAT
>CAUYLG010052800.1:0-30552 GCA_963573385.1 Cacajao melanocephalus | reverse complement strand
ATTGCTTGTCTGTAAAGGATTTTATTTCTCCTTCACTTATGAAGCTTGGTTTGGCTGGATATGAGATTCTGGGTTGAAAGTTCTTTTCTTTAAGGATGTTGAATATTGGCCCCCACTCTCTTCTGGCTTGTAGGGTTTCTGCTGAGAGATCTGCTGTGAGTCTGATTGGCTTCCCTCTGTGGGTAACCTGACCTTTCTCTCTGGCTGCCTTTAGCATTTTTTCCTTCATTTCAACGCTGGTGAATCTGATGATTATATCCCTTGGGGTTGCTCTTCTTGAGGAATATCTTTGTGGAGTTCTCTGTATTTCTTGAATTTGAATGTTGGACTACCTTGCTAGCCTTCGGAAGTTCTCCTGGATAGTATCCTGGAGCATGTTTTCCAGCTTGCATTCATTCTCCCCATCGTATTCAGGCACACCGATCAAGCGTAGATTAGGTCTTTTCACATAATCCCATATTTCTTGGAGGCTTTGTTCACTTCTTTTCACTCTTTTTTCTCTTGTCTTGCCTTTTCTTTTTATTTGATTGATCTTCAATCTCTGATATCCTTTCTTCTGCTTGATCAATTCGGCTATTAAAACTTGTGTTTGCTTTATGTAGTTTTCATGCTGTGTTTTTCAATTCCATCAAGTCATTTTTGTTCTTCTCTAAGCTTGTTATTCTAGTTAGCATTTCGTCTAACCTTTCTTCAAGGTTTTTGATTTCTTTGCATTGAGTTAGAATGTGTTCCTTTAGCTCAGAAAAGTTTGTTATTATCCAACTTCTGAAGCCCGTTTCTGTCAATTCATCACACTCTTTCTTGGTCAGGTTGTGTTCCTGTGTTGTTGAGGAGTTGTGATCCCTTGAAGGAGAAGAGGTGTTCTGGTCTTTGATGGTTTCATCCTTTTTGTGCTGTTTTTTTCCCATCTTCGTGGATTTACCTGGCTGTGGTGTCAGGGAGCTGCTTGATGAGGTCACTTGTCTGCCTGTGGAGGCACTACTGAGTTTCTAGGGACTCTTTCAGGTTACTAGGGAAGCTTCCTGTGTCTTTTTTGTTTACACTGGGAGATTAGGCCCGCCTCTTCCGCTGACATGTAAGCGCTGCTGGTTGGTCAAGAATGCTGTCCCATTGCTATGTAAGTTTCCTGTGTTTTGTATTAAAACATGTAGCCCAGTCCCACCCCTCTAATGGTGGGTTGTGCCCTTCCTCCACTGGGCTGGATCATTCAGGGTTCAGCTCAGACTGTGGCACTGGTTGTGCAACCTGCTAGAGTCAGAGCTTTAGCCCTCTGGAGTTTGTTGGGGAGGGTAGGGACCCACCCAGCTGCACCCAGCCATCTCCCGCTTCATTTTCCTCTCTCTCCGGTCATGGGGTAGAAGCCAGCCCAGCTGCTCCCGCTTACAGCTCCCTCTCTCTCCAGGTAGGGGGAGGGGGCAATAGCTCGGTCCACAGGCTTTCCTGGCCGCCTTTTGGGCTTATGCATCTGTTTAGGTCTGTGCACCAATCCGGGACACCATCCTGGATTATCATTCAACTCTGCACTTGTAATTCCTGGTGCTTGACTGGCAAAGATCCCCTGTTCTGTGTGTTGCTGAGGCTTTGGGGGAAGTGCTGTATCTGGACCAGAGTGCCAGAGGGGGAGCCTCCAACTCACCAGTCAGATGTACTTTCTGGGTAAAGCAGCACCCCTTCCTGCCTCACTCTGCCCTGAGCGGGCTTTGCTCACCATAGGACCAGACCCTTTGAAATGCCCCTGGTACCTCAGTTGGAACTAGGAGATCTCTGAATTTCTGCATCTCTCTCCCTGGGTGTTGTGCACTGGAGTTGTGTCTATTTGGCCATCTTGGAGAGTCCCCCGTGCCATGCTGTTCTAAACAACGAGATCTCATGTGAAGTACAAGAGCAAAAACTCACTCATCACCAAGGGAATGGCACTAAGCCATTAATGAGGGATCTGTCCCCATGATCCAAATTCCTCTTAGCAGGCCCCACCTCCAACACTGTGTATTACATTTCAACATGAGATTTGGAGGGGACAAACATCCAAAGCACATCATTCCACCCTTGGCCTCCCAAATCTCATGTTTTTCTCACATTGCAAAATACAATTACGCTTCCCAATAGTCCCCCAAAGTGTTAACTCATTTCAACATTAATTCAAAAATCCCAAGTAACTCTGAAGTCCAAAGTCTCATCTGAGACTCAAGGTGTATTTCTTCCACCTATGAGATTATAAAATCAAAACCAAGCTATTCGCTTCCAAGATACAATGGTGGTACAGGCATTGGGAAACATTCCTATTCCAAAAGGGAGAAAACAGTCAAAAGAAAGGGGTTTGACGCCCCACACAAGTCTGAAACCCAGCAAGGCAGTCATTAAATCTTAAGGCTCCAAAATAATCTCCTTTGACTCCATGTCCCACATCCAAGGCACACTGGTGCAAGCAGTGAGCTCTCAAGGCCTTGGGCATGTCTTCCTCTGTGGCTTTGTGGGGTGCAGCCCCCAGGGCTGCTGTCATAGGTTGGAATTAAGTGCCTGTGGCTTTTCCAGGCTGAGGTTGCAAGATGCAAGTGACTGTACCATTCTTGGGTCTGAAGGACAGCAGCCCACTTGCCATGGCTCCACTAGGAAGTGACCTGGTGGGGACTCTGTTTGGGGCTCCAGCCCACCTTTTCCCTTTGCGCTGACCTAGTAGATTATCTCTGTGGTGTCTCTGCCCTGTGGCAGATTTCTGCATGGGCACCCAGGCTTTTCTATATGTCCTCTGAAATCTAGGTGGGAGCTGCCAAGCCTTGTTCATGGTTGCATTCTGTGTGTCTGCAGGCCTAACATCATGTGGAAGCCACAAGGATTTATGACTTACACCCTCTTGAGCAGTGGCCCAAGCTTTATTTGGGCCCCTTTAAGCTGAGGAACAGCCTGGATGTGGGAAGCAGTGTCTTGAGGCTGTACAGAGGAGTGGGGCCCTGGACCTGGGCCATGAAAACATTATTTCTAGAGGAGCCTGTTCTATGGCAAAACCCCTTCTCTGGGCCTAGATGGAAGGGGCTGCCTCAAGGATTTCTGAAATGCCCTCTAGGCCTTTTTCCTCCAATTCTTTTAGACATTAGCATTTGGCTCCCTTTTAGTCATGCTAATCTCTTTAGCAAGTGGTTGCTCTGCAGCCTGCTTGGACCTCCTTACCATAACGCCAGGTTGCAAATTTTCCAAACTTCTATGTTCTGCTTCTCTCTCTTTTTTTGAGATGGAGTCTTGCTCTGTCACCAGTGGCATGATCTCAGCTCATTGCAACCTCCGACTCCCTGGTTCTCCTGCCTCAGCCTCCAGAGTAGCTGGGACTATGGGTGCCCGCTACCACACCCAGCTAATTTTTGTATTTTTAGTAGAGACAGGGTTTCACCATGTTGGCCAGGATGGTCTTGATCTCCTGACCTCGTGATCAAGGTGCTGAGATTACAGGCATGAGCCACTGTGCCTGGCCTGCTCTGCTTTTCTTTTAAATATCATGCTTGTAATCCCAGCACTTTGGGAGGCTAAGGCAGGTGGACCACTTGAGTTCAGGAATTTGAGACCAGCCTAGACAACATGGCAAAACCCCATCTCTACTAAAAAAACAAAAACAACACAGCAACAACAACAAAAACACAAAATTGGCTGTGCATGGTGGTATACACCTGTAATCCCAGCTACTCAGGATGTTGAGGCTCGAGAACTGCTTGAGCCTAGGTGGTGGAGGTTGCAGTAAGCTGATATCATACCACTGCACTCTAGCCTGGGTGACAGATCAAGACTCGGTCTCAAAAAATAAAAAATAAAAATAAGTTCCAACTTTAAGTCACTTATTTACTCCGATGTCTGATTATAGACTGTTAGAAGCAGCCAGGCCACATCTTGAACACTTTATTGCTTAGAAATTTCTTCTGCCAGATATCCTAGTTCATCACTCCTAAGTTCAAACTTCCACAGATCCCTAGGACCCAAACGTAATTCAGCCAGCCTCTTTGCCAAGGCATAACAAGGGTGACCTTTGCTCCAGTTCCCAATAACTTTCTCATCGGAGACTTCGTCAGCCTGCCCTTCACTGTACATATTTCTGTCAGCATTTTGGTCACAACTATTTAACCAATCTCTAAGAAGTTCCAAAATTTCCCTCATCTTCCTATCTTCTTCTGAGCCCTCAAAACTCTACCAACCTCGGCCTGTTACCCAGTTCCAAAGCTGCTTCCACATTGTCAGGTATCTTTATAGTAACATCCCACTCTCGGTACCAATTTTCTGTGTTAGGCCATTCTTGCATTATCATAAAGGGATATCTGAGACTGGGTAATTTATAAAGAGAAGAGGTTAATTGTCTCATAGTTCTGAAGGCTGTACAAGCATGGCACTGGTATCTGCTCAGCTTCTGGTGAGGGGCCTCAGGAAGCTTACAAACATGGTGGAAGGCAAAATAAGAGCAGGTACATCACATGGCAAGGTTTTGAGCAGACAGAAAGAGATGGGAGATGACATGCTTTTTTAAACAACAAGATCTTCTGTGAAATACCAGAGCAAGAACTCATTTATAACCAAGGAGATGGCACTAAGCCATTCATGAGGGATTGGCCTGCATGACCCAAACACCTCCCACCAGGCCCCACCTCCAACACTACGGATTGCATTTTAACATGAGATTTGGAGGGCATAGACATCCAAACTGTATCAGAGATATATGGCAAAATTCAGGGAAATATAAACAAAAAGCAAAAATCATCACTCAATAAAACTTAGCACAAAAAGCATCATATGGGATGAGTAAAGGCAATTTATAATAATAGGTAAACTGTGAAATAAAGACCTTGCATTTATACTTGTTTGTACACTAAATATATATCATCTAAATTCATAAAGCAAAATCATGAGGAAATGAAAGAAGAGGTAGAAATAGAAGTGGGGGCCAGGCACGGTGGCTCAGGCCTATAGTCCTAGCATGTTGGGAGGCCGAGGTGGGTGGATCACCTGAGGTCAGGAGTTTGAGGCCAGTCTGGCCAACATGATGAAACCCCATCTCTACTAAAAATACAAAATATTAGCCTGTCGTGGTGATGTGCTCCTGTAATCTCAGCTACTCGAGAGGCTGAGGCAGGAGAATTGCTTGAACCCAGGAGGTGGAGGTTGCAGTGAACTGAGATTGCGCCACTGTACTCCAGCCTGGCCTACAATTCTCCTGCCTCAGCCTCCCAGGTAGCTAGGATTACAGGCATATACCACCACACCTGGCTAATTTTGTATTTTCAGTAGAGACAGGGTTTTTCCATCTCAAAAAAAATAAAAGAATACTTAATATATCTCAGTCTATACAAATATAATTTAACAATAATAAATAAGCTTGTAGAAGGCCTAAATAAAATACTTTAGGAAAATTTAATGTATGGAACTCTATACAATCAAAGCAGATAGTCAATATCTTATCAGGAGCCATACAACACACAACAGTATCCAGTCACAATGCAGAAAACTAAAAGTCAAATGATGAAACTAGAAAATAGAAAACAAAAAACTACCACAACTATTCAAAGAGGAAATCAAAACAAAAAGCACAGAATATTTAGAAAATGACAATAATAAAAAATCTCCTTGAACTTGAGAGATAGGACCAAAGCTGTATAGAGGAAAATACATATCCAAAGACATTAATATTAATAAATAATGATTAAAATTAATAATTTGACTGAAGAAACTAGAAAAAGAACAAGATAGAAAACATAAGAGCAGAAAGAAGAACTAATGTGAAGACAGAATTTAATGTACTAAAAAGTTTAATAGGTCTAAAAAGAGGTATTTTCTAGATAAAAATAAGAACCTAATCAAGAAAATTAAAAAAAGCATAAACACACAAAGTAATAAAGATGGGATAAAAATAATCTGAGAGTAAACTAAAATAATTGTATTAATCTTATTTATTCATGTGTTAAGTGGCAAATATTAGCAAACCAAATCTAATAGCACATCAAAAAGATTATTCAACACGATCAAGTAGGATTCATTCCAGGAATGACAGGACGATTCAGCATACACAAATTAATAAACATGATACATCACATTAATAGAATGAAGGAAAAAAACGTATGATCTTCTCAATAGATGTGCAAAAAGCATTTGTTAAAATTAGATTTCTTTTTTTTTTTTTAATGGAATTTTGCTCTTGTCACCTAGGCTGGAGTGCAATGGCAAGATCTCAGCTCACTGCAACCTCTACCTCTTGGGTTCAGTTCTCCTGCTTCAGCCTCCCGAGTAGCTAGGATTACAGGAGTGCAACACCACACCTGGCTAATTTTGTATTTTTAGTAGAGACAGAGTTTTGCCATGTTGGCCAGGCTGGACTCAAACTCCTGACTTCCCAAAGTGCTTGGATTACAGGAGTGAGCCACTGTGCCTGGCTGAAGAGATCTTTTCATGATAAAAACTCTGAACAAATGAGGTATAGAAGGAATATACTTCAACACAATAAAGGCCATATGACAAATTCACAACTGATTTCATATTGAATGAGAAAAGTGAAAGCTTTTCCTGCAAAATCTAGAAAAGACAAGGATACCCACTTTCACCACTTTTATTCAGTGTAGTACTAGAAGTCTTAGAGCAATTAGGCAAGAGAAAGACATTGCATCCAAATCGGAAAGGAGGAAGTCAAACTGACTGTTTGCAGATGACATAATCTTATAGAAAACTCTACAGACACCAAAAATCTTAGAATAAACAAATTCAGTAAAGTTAAGGATATAAAATCAACATATAAAAACCTGTGGCATTTATGTATACCAGTAGGAAACTATCTGAAAAAGAAATTTTAAAAGCAACTCCACTTGTAATAGCTAAAAAAAATTCCCAGGAATAAATTTAACCAAGGAGGTGAAAGAGCTCGACAATGAAAACTATAAAGCATTGATTTAAAATATTTGAAGAGAATATAAATAAATGGAAAGCTATCCCATGTTTATTAATTGGAAGAATTACTATTGTGAAAATGCTCATACTATCCAGAGTGATCTACAGATTCCATGCAATCCCTATCAAAATACTAATGACATTCTTCACAGAAATATAAAGACATCCTAAAATTTATATAAATGACCTCAAATAGCCAAAGCAATCTTGAGCAAAAAAAGCAAAGCTAGAGGCATCACACTACTTGACTTCAAAATATGCTACAAAGCAAAAGTAACCAAAAGAGCATGAAACTGGCATAAAAACAGACACATACACCAATGGAATGGAATAGAGAACCCAGAAATAAGTCCATGAGTTTATAGCTGATTTCTGACAAAGACACCAGGAACACACACTGGGCATGAGACAGTCTCTTCAATAAATTATGCTGGGAAAACTGGATAGCCACATTCAGAAAAATGAAACTAGACTCCTATTTCTCACCACCTACCCAAATCAACTCAAAATGGATTAAATAAGTGTAAGACTGCAAACTATAAAACTATTAGAAGAAAACATAGAGTAAATGTTTCATAACATTGGTATGGGCAAATATTTTTTATAAGACCACAAATGCACAGGTAATAAAAGCAAATATAGACAGATGGAATGACATCAAACTAAAAAGTCCTTCACATCAAAGAAAACCATCAACAAAGTGAAGAGATAATCTACAGAATGGGAGAACATTTGCAAACAATGCACCTGACAAGGGACTAATATCCAGAATATGTTAGAAATGCAAACAAATTAATAGCAAAAAATAAAAATAAAAAATGGGCAAAAGATCTGACTAGACATTTTTCCAAAGAGCACATACAAATGCCAACAGGTATGTGAAAAGGTGCTCAAAATCATTAATCATCAGAGAAATTCAAGATGTCACCTCATGCTTGTTAGAATGGCTGCTACCAAAAAGACAAAAGATAAGTGTTGGTATGGATGAGGAGAAAAGGGAACCCTCACACAGTGAGTGGGAATATAAATCAGCACAGCCATTACGAAAAACAGTATGGAGGTTGCTCAAAACATTAAAAATAGAACTACATTCATGACGTTGGTATGGGCAAATGATATAATCCAGCAATCCCATCACTGGATATGTATCCAAAGAAAATGAAATCAATAAGTCTTAAGAGATATCTGCACTCCCATGTTTATTGTTGCACACCATTCACAATAGCCAATATATGGAATCAACCTAAGGGCCCATTAACAAATGAATGAATAAAGAAAATGTATTATATTTGTACAATGGAATACTATTGGCCATTAGAAAGAATGAAATTCTGTCATTTTCAGCAGCACAGATAAACCTGGAGGACATTATGTTAAGTGAAGTAAGCCAGGCACAGAAAGACAAATTTTGAATGATCTCACTCATATGTGGACTCTGAAAAAAATTGATCTCATAGAAATAGAGAAAATAATAGTGGTTACCAGAGGCTGGGTAAGGTAGGGGGGTTGGAGGGTTAGGATGAGATTAGACAACAGATACAAAGTTAGATAGGAAGAATAAGTTCTAGTCTTCTATTGCACAGTAAGGTGACTAGTTAAAAATAATATGTAGTATATTTCATAATAGCTAAAAGAGGATTTTGAATGCTCTCATCACAAAGAAATGATACATGTTTGAGGTGATTGATATGCAAATTAGCCTAATTACACATTGTATGCACATATCAAAACATCACACTGTACCCCCTAAATATGTACAATTATGTGCCAATTAACAATAAAATTAAAGTTCAATTGAATAAGATGAGTTTTCAGGAAAATATGAAATATTGTCTAATATTCAGCTTAGAAAGAAAATTCTCAACAGACCAATTATATAGACAAAATAAAGTTTCAAACATTTAACCAGGTATCTTCCACCAAAACATCTCACACGGTTTGCCAACAGGAATTGAACAAAAATTTTAGGAACTCTAGTACTTTAACATTTTTTTCTGGAACATTAAATAATATAGCTCTGTAAGTCCCTGTATCGAGGTATTCCTTTTTTCCCAAAGAGATAGCAATAATGGACAAAATATACAAACAAAAATTAATACTTCCAGGCTCAAAAACAAATTAAACAGATCCATGCACTGGCAAACAGGACAGTAACACAAAGTAACAATCCCAGGTAATCAAACAGGCAAACTAGGCTCAGCTAGCCATGGTAGGTGGGAATTTGTCCTCTGCAGGGTAACTGTGTCTAAAAGCTGTCCTCTGTAGCCAACATTGTCACCAGAACCGAGAAGCAGCACCCAGGGTTCTTCTACCTGTGAAAGAAGGCTTAAAAATTATTGTTGCCTGGAGCAAGGCTTGCATGAACTGGGTGTTAGAGAAGAAAAGAACACAGCACAGTTTATGACCAGGAACTAAATCAAACTGTCCTCTGACAGCTTGGTAGCATATTTGCCATTTCTTCAATATCACCATGGGGCAGGAATCTTACACTGCCAAATAAAACTGGTTCAGGACGGAGGGGACTGAGTGGAACTGTGCCAGTAGGCTGGCTGGTAGGAGAGTGAACAGAGAGAGAAAGAGAGGGACAGGGAGGGAGAAGGAAAGTGGGGTTTGGTAGAGGGAGACTCTTCTTCTCAAAATGAGCCTACAGACAAAATTCCAAAGCAAATTAAGAAATCTCAGTGTTGGCCAGGTGCTTTGGCTCATGCCTGTAATCCCAGCACTTTGGGAGGCCAAGGCAGGCGGAGGTCAGGAGTTGAGGTCAGACTTGAGGTCAGGAGTTCTAGACCAGCCTGGCCAACATTGTGAAACCCTGTCTCTACTAAAAATACAAAAATTAGCCAGGCTTGGTGGCAGGCGCCTGTAATCCCAGCTACTCAGGAGGCTGAGGCAGGAGAATCACTTGAACCTGGGAGGCAGAGATGGCAGTGAGCTGAGACCGTGCCACTGCACTCCAGCCTGGGTGACAGAGCAAGACTCCATCTCAAAAAACAATAAGTAAATTCCATAAATCAACATTCAGTGGGAGTTACAGTCAATGGGCTTAAAGTATGTTAAGGTTGTTTCATTTGTGACTTTAGTCTTTCATAAGAGGATTAATCAAATAATAGCTAAAATTTCATTGGAAACCACTAGAAGAATAGAAGTACAGTCAGCCCAGAGGAGGGTGAAAAAATGTAGAAAACATTATCAATCCAACAGAAACTAGGGAAGAAAGTAAAGCAGCAAATAAAAAGTATGGTAAGCAAAAACAAAAACAGGCATTGAAAGTTGTTAAAAGTCTAAATATACTATTTATGCCAATAAATAGGAATAATACTAATTATATTAATAATTATATTAATTTATAGATTATATTAATTTCCTAGGGCTGCAATAACAAATTATTACAAGCTTGGTGGCTTAAATAACCAAAGCTCATTCTCTCACAATTCTGGAAGGCCACAGAGTAATATTTTCAGCATTAAAGTAAAAGAACTTAGGACCTAAAATTCTAAATCCAGCTAAACCATAATTTAAATGGGCTAGTTAATAATAATATTTAATGTTAATAATTCATGTTTGCCATAGAAACACCCTCTTTGAAAATCTTCACGGAAGTGCTCTAGCAAGAAGAAAAAACAAGGAGGATGTGACCGAAAATGGAAGGGTAAGTAAATAACTTGGTAAATTCTACTGTTGTAAAACTCAGCAACCATTACAATGCAATAAGCAAACAAAACATGTACATGACAATCACCAATGAAAACTGATTAGATAGATGCAAATGTCTCTTGCTTAAAATTATACATTCAATTTTATTCTTTGGGTAGTTGTTCATAACTTACTAAAACAAAAACCTGGTTTAATTTTATCCTTTCTAATGGCAAGTAGTAAGGGGAAATAAAAGAAACAAAAAGAAAATGTGGTAAGTAGAATGCATGAAAAGAAGGTCATGTATAAAATTCACTCATATAAAAAGATAAAGATGCAGAGAGGATTAATATCTACTATTATCTATGAGAGAAATGCTTAAAGCAAAAGAATACAGAAAGATAAAAAATACAAGAAGGGAGATAAAGACACCAGAGAAATATGTTGAGAACAATTTTATTATCAGAACAAATAGATATGTGACAGGGAAGCTATACATTGGCAAGACATATTTCAACAGATATATAATACCTGTATTCACCTAAGAAAGCGCTGAAATACATATATATTTTAAATGACAATTGAAAGAAATAACTAAGTCAGCAAGTATACTTGGTAGCAGGAGATACACAAGTATAAGCATTTGTCATACTCAGGGAACTGTAAAGGAGATCTGTGCATTTCAGTAAACGTAAATCATCCCTTCTCAGTTCTAGTCCTCCAAGAAGCAGGAGACAAAACAAGATTAGACATGCAAGAAATGTATTGGGAGAGAAATTCCTGTGAAGGGTAAAAAAGAATGAAGCAGAAAAAGATGGGGAGAATCTTCACACAGTAATGCATGATTGATATCTGTGAAAGGAAAGGGGGAAGGAAGCAAGATTGGGTAGGACAACTCTCAGACTGCAACAACGTTCTAAAAATGGTTCAGCCAGGCAAATGGGGAGGCCTTCAGACAAAGCTTGCATTCTGCAAGAATGCACCAGTGCTATTACCCCTGCTGTACCCAGTCATTGGGAGCTGTAGGCAAGACCATGGTGGTAGCCAGAGAGGCAGCAGCAGCAGCTGTCAGTCAACCATGCTCCCACAGCAGATTCTCTTAAAAGAGATCTGAGTCACACATCTATCTGACTGCTGCATACCTCAGTAAAGTTATGAGAAAAAAAATCCAATAGTGTTCCTTTTCACTAGCAATAACCACATATGAAACAGAAGAAACAAGATAGCATTCACAATAGAAACCAAACCATAAGTCTCCCGACTAAATTGAACAAACTAAGGTAGACTTTTACCAACAAACTTAAAGCACATATTTTTGAAAAATAAACAGATTATTCATGTTTATATATGGAATAACTAACATGTAAACATACTGATTCAACTCAAAACAATTTTAATGAAAGTTCAATTGAAATTACTCAAAGGGCTGGGCATGGTGGCTCATGCATGTAATCCAAGCACTTTAGGAGGCTGAGGTGGAAGGATTGCGTGAGCCCAGGAATTCAAGACCAGCCTGGGCAACATAATGAGACCTCATCTCTTAAAAAAAATCAAAAAATTATCTGGATGTGGTGGTGCGTGCCTGTAGTCCCAGCTATTCAGGAAGCTGAGGCAGGAGGATCACGAGTCCTAGGAGGTCGAGGCTGCATTGAGCTGTGATTGTGCCATTACACTCCAGCCTGGGCAAAAGAAGGAGGGAGGAAGGGAGAAGGGAAGGAAGGGAGGGAGGGTAAATAGAAAGAAAAGGGATAGGGAGGAAGGAAAGTGAGGAAGGGAGGAAGGGAGGGAAAAAGGGAGGGAGGGAAGGAAGAAAGGAAGGAAGGAAGGAAGGAAGGAAGGAAGGAAGGAAGGAAGGAAGGAATTGCTTAAGGATGTTTGACAAACCTGACAAATTTCTTCTAAAATATATATGAAAAAATGAATTCCAGGAATTGCTAAGCCAATTTTTAAAAAAGAAGAGAAAGGGAAACTTGCTTTACCAGATATAAAGAAATGTTACAAGACATAGTGATAAAAATAGAATGCAACCAGGTCAGGAAGAGGCAAACAGGTGAAAGAAAAATGACTAAAGAGTGCCTATATGGGAAATTCGAGTATGACTGTGGTGGTTCCACAAACCAGTGGGGGAAATACGGATTATTTAACAGGTAGTTTCTGTGGACTGAACTGTGAATTGTATTCTTCCAAAATTACATGTTGAAGCTCTAGCCCCCAGTGTGACTGTATTTGGAGACAGGGCCTTTAGGAGGTAATTCAGGTTTAAGGAGGTCACAAGAGTGGAGACCTAAGCCAATAGGATTGGTGGCCTTATAAGAAGAGGGAGAATGAGCTTCCGGCTTGGTGAATACTTTGAGGTTTGAGAGGTGGCATCCAAGGGAAGGCATGATAGCTCTGCACTTACACACATGCACATCCCCCTACTTCCCCATAGCTTGCCTACATATCTCTTCCATTTGGCTGTTCCTGCGTTGAAATGTCCATGTCTGTTCATCACCATCTCACCAGCATTAAAAACTACCTTTATAAAAACGAACCAATTTGGTGGGTTCAATGCCTTGTTGGGCCTAGAACTGTCTACGTGACAGCTGGGGTGGGGGTCAGACTGCAGGGCACCATCTGCACATGGGGCATCTTAGGCCAGTTACAGGATCTGCCTTTGACTAAGAGGCATGAACAAGGAGACAGAATCCAGCAGGTAGTTTGCCTGACCCATTTCTCACTGCCCTCAAGCAGAGGAAAAGGATTTTTAGGAGCCGTGGACCATGATTTGAAATGCTTTTCTGGTCAAAAGAAAGTGTCAGTCATCTAGACAACAAAGATACCAAGAAGCCCCTGTTCTGCACTGAATAGCATCTGCATCTTGAATCTCCTCTGGATTATCTTGGGCCACACCCATCAATCATGTGACCGTATGGCTGTCTTTGGGTGTGGAGAGTTGATGAGCCTTTACTCTATGAGCAACCAAGGAAGAGAGAATCATTTGTGTGGTGGGATCATGTTGGGCAGCCTTCCCCACAAGCAGCCTTCCTTCTGTTTTAGAGACCTGGACCATGACCTCCCATAAGTGTGTTTTCCAGGCCAGTGTCCCATAGCTGCTTTAACTCCTTCTAGGTATAAATCAGGCACTAGGCTGCAAGTGATACCTGGGCGTTGTATTTTTATGGTCCAAAGAGTTGAGTTTCTTCTCATCATGATTAATGAAGATTTTCCTCCCTGAAAAACTGCCAAGCATACATAAATACTGCGCAGCAGTATTAAAAAAAAAAAAAGAAGAAGATAGCTAGGTGCAGTGGTGTGCGCCTGTAATCCCAGCTACTAGGGAGGCTGAGGCAGGAGAATTGCTTGAACCTGGGAGCTGGAGGTTACAGTGAGCCAATATCATGCCATTTTGCTCCAGCCTGAGCAACAGAGTGAGACTGTCTCAAAAATAATATAATAAAAAAATACAAGAAGAGAGAAATCTCTTCCTCTCTCTCTCTGTCCACACACTACAGAAAGGCCATATGAATTGATCGTCTCACCTCAAGAACTGTGAGAAAATAGTTTTCTGTTGTTTAAACCACCCAGTCTATGGCACATTTTTATGACAGGCCATGCTGACTAAGACATGTTTTGGAGGAAAAAGAATGGTTAACTATACTGGAAAAACATTGCATACAAAGGTGAACTATAGATGGACTAAATGCCTAGGTGGAATGATAAAAGATCAAGTGAATGAAAGAAAAATGAATGTAATGTTGGAGACAGGAAGTCTTCTTAAATAAGACCCTCAAAGAGCAAATCATAGAATGGAAAAAAAACAAATGGAAGTACCATCCCATCACCTTTGCCATATTCTATCATTAGAAGGAAGCCACTAAGTCCAGCGCACATTCAAGGAGAGAGGGTTTTGCAAGTGTATGAATCCCAGGAGGCACAGGGATCACTGGGAGCCATTTTAGAGGATGCCTAACACAGGCAGTTCACAAAGCACAAAATGCAGAAGTCAAATAAACACAAGAAAACATGCTGAGTACCCACTAGTACTCAACAAAATACAAATTAAAACAGCAATTATTCATCATTTTTACTCCACATTTGGCTTAAAAATTGTTTTTAAATAGTAACATTAAGCACATGGGAGGGAATTGAAGAACCTGACACTTTCATGTATTGGTGGTGGAAGTGTGAACTGTAAAACTTTTGGGGAAAGCAGTACATCAAGGTCATTGATGTGGTTTGGGTATTTGTTGCCCCCAAATCTCATGTTGAAATGTGATCTCCCCAGTGTTGGAGGTGTGGCCTAGTGGGTGTTTGGGTCCCAGAAGCAGATCCCTCATGGATGGTTTGGTGGCTGCCGCAAGGGAAGGAGTAAGCTCTCACTCAGTTAGTTCACACAAAAGCTGGATGCTGCAAAGAGCCCAGCACCTTCTCTATTCTTTCTTGCTCTCTCTATTTCCGTGTGACTCACCTGCTCTTCCTTCACCTTCTACCCTGAGTAAAATCTTCCTGAGGTCTCACCAGAAGCCAAGCAGATGCTGGTGTGTCATGCCTGTACAGCATGCAGAACCGTGAGCCAAATAAACCTCTTTTCTTTATAAATATCTGAGTTTTGGGTATTCCTTTATGGGAATGCAAAACAGATTAACACAGTCATTAAAATATTAAATGATTTGGCAATCCCCTTCACAGCAATCTATTTCATAGAAATAAAAGCAGTAGTACTTGCTAGTACAAGGATGGTCTACTGTAACATTATCTCTGATGGCGAAAAAAAAATCCCCTAGAAACAATATGAAGGACCTTTAATAACGGAATGATTAGAGAAATTATGGTACAACCAAACTATGAATTTTTTTTTTGAGACAGAGTCTCACTCTGTTGCCAGGCACCAGGCTGGAGTGCAGTGGCGAGATCTCGGCTCACTGCAAACTCTGCCTCCCAGGTTCAAGCAATTCTCCTGCCTCAGCCTTCCAAGTAGCTGGGACTACATCCCCAGCTAAGTTTTGTATTTTTAGTAGAGACAGGGTTTCACCATGTTGGCCAGGATGGTCTCAATCTCTTAACCTCGTGATCTGCCCACCTCTGCCTCTCAAAGTGCTGAGATTACAGGTGTGAACCACCACACCCAGCCCAAACTATGAAATATTCTTATCTAATTTGTTTATGTTTGATCATAGCAAAAGGTGTGGAATCACATGCACCAAACTATTAATATGTGTTACCACAATAGAATTATAGAGGGAAAGGTAGATTATTAATTTTAATATATCTTCATAAATTTTATTTTTTTTATTTTTATTTTTTGAAGATGGAGTCTCACTCTGTTGCCCAGGCTGGGGTGCAGTGGCTCGATCTTGGCTCACTGCAACATCCGCCTCCCTGGTTCAAGGGATTCTCCTGCCTCAGCCTCCTGAGTAGCTAGGATTACAAGCATGCACCACTATGCCTGGCTAATTTTTGTATTTTTTTTTTTTTAGTAGAGATGGAGTTTCACAATGTTGGCCAAGCTGATCTTGAACTCCTGCCCTCAAGTGATCCACCCACCTTGGCCACCCAAAGTACTGAGATTACAGATGTGAGCCACCATTTCTGGCCATAATTTGAGTTTTGTAGCAGACATTTATTACTTCTGTTATTGAACAAAGGCAAAAAGAATTTTTTAAAAAGGAAAAGTAAAAGTTATCTTGACTAAGTCCTACCAATTTATATTTCCAAATGAGGTAAGAGCACATGGAAATTTCTCTTGGAATTGTATTAAATGTGTAAATTATTTTCTCCCAGTAATTTGTGTGTTTTAAAAGTGGATGTTCATTCATTCACTCATTCAATGCATATTCCCTTAAGAGAGCCTGTCTATTATATGCAAATGCATTGGCTACCAAGAGTTAAGCCTTTCATTGTGGTAAATTCATTCTTCTCAGGAACAAGAAGTGAAAGAGGTATGAGTCTTCTTTTTTTTTTTTTTTTTTTTTTTTTTATGGAGGTTAGCTCTTGTTGCCCAGGCTGGAGTGTAATGGCACATTCTTGGCTCACTGCCACCTCTGCCTCCCGGATTCAGGCAATTCTCCTGCCTCAGCCTACCCAGTAGCTGGGATTACAGACATGTGTCACCATGCCTGGTTAATTTCGTATTTTTAATAAAGACAGGGTTTCTCCATTTTGGTCAGGCTGGTCTTGAACTCCCAACCTCAGGTGATCCGACTGCCTCTGCCTCCCAAAGTTCTGGGATTACAGACGTGAGCCACGGCACCTGGCCATGAGTCTTCTTTACACCTGTCAAACCAAACTATAGAACCCATTTTGAAGATACCATCTTGAGAAATGGGTGGGACACAAAGCTTTGTGTTATCTGCAGTGAATACTATTTATCACAAGTGAAGTTAATGGGAATCAAACAGGAGAGAGCTGGAGGTCATGTGCTCTGGAAGGCAAGGACCTGGGGTGAAGGTATTCATGGACAAGATGTATGTTTTGTTAGTTGAGCAAAAGGGTCCTTCCCATTACACAGCATAAAGTTATGCAAGGCTGATCTTCTTTTAAATGGTATGGTATACACTCCTGGCTGTCTACCTATTCCTCCCCTTCTTCCTTGGTAACCCAACATAGATTTGGTTCATGTACCTAGTGTCTGTGTGTTTCAGAGGAAGACAGACCTTTATCCAACACCCAGGGGAGAATTTTGGTTCCTCTTAGCCTATCATGGTATGTATTTTCCCTTTGCCTAGTATTGGTTAAGGAATGTACAGGTAAAAATCAATTATCTGATGGTATAAGGGGGAAAATTTTCCAAGTAGCTTTTGAGAAAGTTCTTCTACTCTTAAGAAAAGACATAAGGAAGGGACATATTCTCTTTTCTCCATCTGGTCTTTGAGAAATGTGTAAGGTAGATGTTGAGAAACATTAAGTTTACCCTGCCCCCGGGGCTCCCTTGTGGAGAATACCTTTCAGTTTGCAATTAGTGGTAGGTGGGTAACAGCTGCCTACTTGGAATATTTATGAGTTATGAGTAAATACAGAATATCTGTTTATTAATAAGAATCACCTGTGTAAGAGAGAATAAATACATGGATCAGAATCTGCTCAGGGCCTTTAGCCTGCAATGCTGTCAGCCCCTGAGGCTCTCAGCTCAATGGGCTGCTGGCCCCCTAGATAGATCCACTGTGCTGTTCTGAGTGTCTGCTTCTCATTCCCTTCAGTGCCGCTTGGGTGGGGGTCTCCCGAACCAGCTGGTACTCAGTCAGTGGCACCCAAGTGTGGAAACTTGGACCCGGGACAAAGAGCTGCCTGAGCAATGGAGAGAGGAGAGGCTAAACTGAAGATATCCTGAGTACTCTTGGGAAAAAAAATCCCCGGGGGTAAGTTGGGGAGCTTGGAAGGAGCCTGGGAAATTGTGAATCTCCCAGTTGAGTTAGGGAGAACCTGGAAGTAGACCGAGAACTCTTGAAAAAAATCTCCCAGGGTTAGTTGGGGGAGCTCAGAATTAGCCTGAGAACTCTGAAAAAATCTCTCAGGGTTAGGTGGGGGAGCTTGGAATTAGCCTGAGAACTCTTGAAAAAAATCTCCCAGGGTGAGCTGGGGGCTGCTGGGTACTACTGGAATGACATGGGACAAGGATCAAGCTAGCAAGAAGCTTGTTCTGGTTTGCTTCATCAGCTGCTTAAGAGAGGAGGAACTGAAGTTAGTGCTGACAGTTTAGCACAGTTTTTTGATGTGGTTGAGGAATTTTGTCCCTGGTTCCCTGAGCAGGGAGTGTTGACCATGGAAGAATGGGAAAAAGTGGGTACTATTTTAAGAAACATACAAAGAGAAGTAAAGGACATTTCTATTCTGATGTGGTCTGTTTGGGCATTGGTGTGTTCTGTCCTGGAGCTGTTTCAGACAGATGATGAGGAAAAGGATTCAGGAGAGGATTTAGGAGAGGAGAGGGAGTATGATGAAGTATGTAGAGAAATTTTAGAGCAAGGATGAGAAGTCAAATGAGGAAAGGGTGTGCCCATCAGCCCCCTCTCAGTATTTTGTTGAGGGATGGCCAGATCCTCTTGATATTTCTACCTCTGCTTCTGTTGGTGTGTGTATTCCTAGAATTATGGTAACTGGTGCAGGCGTTTGTACTCCTAGAACTACGGTAACTGATTCCATCCAAGCCAAGCTGGAATTCAACCATCGAGAAAAGAGGGAGATTTGGAGGCATGGCAATTTCCAGTTGTTGTACACCCTCAAGATCAGCAGGGGCAAGTACGGGTTGCTTTTGAGCCCTTTCCCTTCAAATTGCTGAAGGAGTTTAAACAGGCCATCAGTCAGTATGGGCCTGGGTCTGTCTTTGAGCTAGGATTATTAAAGAACGTAGCTACTTCTTACCGATGGATTCCAATAGACTGGGACCTTAACCCAAACTTGTTTATCGCCTTCTCAGTTTTTGCAGTTCAGGACATGGCGGACTGACGAGGCTAATATTCAAGCTAGTGTAAATGCTAATGTTCAACCTCAAATTAATATTGCCATGGAACAGCTTACAGGAACTGGTGTATGGGCGTCTCTGCAGGTTCAAGCTACTATGGCCGATTTGGTCATAGAGCAGATTAGGAAAGTATGTTTAAGAGCTTGGAAGAGAATTACATCAGGAAGCAAAAAAAAAAAAAAAACAAAAAACCCTTCCTTTGGAGCTGTTAAGCAGGAGCCGTAAGAGCCATATACTGACTTTATAGCTTGATTGCAAGAAGCCATAAGAAAGGCCATATCAGATACAGAGGCTCAGGATATTGTTTTACATTTACTAGCATTTGACAGTGCTAATTCTGAATGTCAGGCTGCTTTACGGCCACTTAAAGAGAAAGCTTACCTGGTAGATTACATCAAAGTGTGTAATGGAATAGGGGGAAGTTTACATAAAGCTACTTTGCTGGCACAAGCTATGGCTGGACTTAAAATAAATAAAGGGGATGTGGTTTTTCCTGAAGCATGTTACAATTGTGGGGAAAAAAGGTCATACAAGAAAGGAATGAAGAAAAGGACAGAAAATAAGGCCTTTACCTTCTTTAAAGCAAAAGGGTCCTAGCTTGGAGTATGTCCCAGATGTAGAAAAGGAAGGCATTGGGCAAGTCAGTGTCATTCAAAATTTGACAAGGAAGGAAATCCAATTTCGGGAAACAGGTTGAGGGGCCTGCCTTGGGCCTCGATTCAAACTGAGGCCTCTCCAGTATGAACTATTCCCTCATCCCTGTACAATGCTTGTTCCCTGCCACAGCTGGGAGTGCAACAGTAGATTTGTGCAGCTCTCAAAAAGTAAGCATTTTACCAGGAGAGGCACCACAGAAAACATCTATAGGAGTTTGTGGCCCTTTAGCCCCTTGAACCGTGGGCTTACTTCTAGGAAGATCTGATCTTAATGCTCAAGAAGTTAGAATTCATACAGGAGTTACTGATGAGGACTTTACAGGGGAAATTCAGATTGTAGTGTCTTCTCCCGTTCCTTGGAGTGTTGAGCCTGGAGAAGGCATAGCACAGCTTTTAATTATACCATATGAGAAAATAGGAGAAGGTGCAACTGACGTGGGTACCATCCAGACATTTAAAGCTGTACTATGAGCCAGATACCAAAAAAGAGACTTGCAGAGGACCCCCACCCCCTGCCAAGTCACAGAGTTGGTGAGACTAACATCGAGGTGGAGTACTGTTCCCACAAGGAGAACACGCCAAACATCACCACTTGCTTGGGGTCAAATTAAGAAGCTTTCACGAATAGTGGAGGAAAACCTGAAGAAAGCAGGACAGCCTGTTATGGTAATTATGACGGTTGTCATGGTTAAAGTGATTATTTCTGGAGCTGGGACAGATGTAAAAGAAAGTTTGACACTTTGGGCATGTATTTTTTTCCTTCTTTTAATGATCTCTGGCCTTAGTGTTTTCTGAAATAATGTAGGAAATAAAGTAACAGTGTTTCAGCCATCAAAACCTGAATACAAGTAAAGTAAAGAGTGGTCCCCTAAGTTAAGAACATTAATCTGGAGAGATCATGTTGTGATAGAGGCTGAGGTGCTGCGCTACAATTCCTGTGGAATTATTATTGATGATTGGTCCCCTAAGGAGATACTTAGCATTGATTGCACTGGTCAGGCCTCTTGCAGTGACATGGAATTCAGATGGCAGATAATTACAATCATTTAGAATTTATAGATACTGAGATTAACAATTCTATTCTCTGGAGAGATGGGGAATTAGTAGGACGATGACCAAAAATAGTATGGCCAATGTTAACAGCTGAATAAAAAGAAACTTTGAAAATACCTATGGCCCTAAAATCAATAAAAGTCTGGGAAGGAAAATATATTAGAGAATCAGGCCCTAATTCTTATTCATTGGAAGTTTAGAAGAAATAAAAGCTCTTTAGATTCAGAGCTGTGTTAAAAGCCCCATATCTTTTGGTAGTGGGAGAGTTATAAGTTAACTTGAGTGACTCTAAAAGTATAATGAGACTGAATATAATTGGGAGAGAATAAAACAACAGCTGGAAAGGCCTTAGCAAGCAAGGAGGAGGGACCCAGAAGACCCTCAACACCCCTTTTCAGCAGGAAGCAGTTACAGAAGAATGACCTCCACCGTATCTCCCAAAAGATTTCTGGGTCCCAATTCCTTAAGGAAGACATGTAAGAGTAGGCAGTCAGTCAGGCTGTGAGGTGCTTGAGGAAGCTGCTGATGGGTTGGCAGCCCTAAAATTTGAATGAAAACACTTGGAGGATCTAAGATTGCTGTTATTAGTCTGCTTTGTTTCTCTTTGTGTAGTCTGGCAGGTGCGGATCCAGAATCCAAGAAATAGTTCACCAAAATAGAGCTGTGCTTGCTTACCTAGCTTTGTTGAAATGAAAAAGGGGGGAGATGTTGAGAAATATTAAGTTTACTGTTAAGAAACATTAAGTTTGCCCTGCCCCCGTAGCTCCCTTGTGGAGAATACTTTTAGTTTGCAATTAGTGGTAGGTGGGTAACAGCTGCCTACTTGGAATATTTATGAGTTATGAGTAAATACAGAATACCTGTTTATTAATAAGAATCACCTGTTTAAGAGAGAATAAATACGTGAATCAGAATCTGCTCAGGGCCTTTAGCCTGGAATGCTGTCAGCCCCTGAGGCTTTCAGCTCAATAGGCTACTGGCCCCCTGGATAGATCCACTCTGCTGTTCTATCTGGGTGTCTGTCTGCCTCTAATTACCTTCAGTGCCGCCTGGGTGGGGGTCCCTGACCGAGCTGGTACACAGCAGGTAGGCATGATGCTTTAGCAACTACAGCCATCTTGTGATTGTGAGGAAAAGCAGAGGACAAGAGCAATCAGAAAGCAGAGCTTGAATGTGGAAGGAAGTGGGGCCATGATGACATTCTTGAGCTTCTTAATTAGCCAAACTTGGAATCCTCCTATGGCCAGACTTTCTGTTATTTAGGCCTTTAGAGTTAGGTTTCTAGAACTTGGTAGAAATGGTGAGGTGGTTATTTATCTTGTAATTCTCTGAATTGGCAATTCATTTATTTCCTTCTTTCCTTTTCATTTCCTTTCCTATCACTTTCCTTCCTTCCTTCGTTTCTTCCTTTTTCTTCATTCTTCTTTATATCTTTCTTTTCTCCTCTCTTTCTTTTTGTAAATCCACATTTACTGACTCCCTCATAAGACATTTCCCTAAAGTAGCGTGTCTCAAAGTGGATCCAAAACCTTCTGCATCACAATTACGTAGGGCATTTATTTAAAGTCCACAACAGCAATAGGAGGATAAACCAAAGTTTTCTTATTCTTTTTCTTTTTTTTTTGAGACAAGATCTCACTTTGTTTCCTAGGCATGATCTAGGCTCACTGAAACCTCACCTCTCTGGCTGAAGCGATTCTCCCACCTCAGCCTCCTGAGTAGCTGGGATTACAGGTGTGCATCACCATGCCTGGCTAATTTGTATATATTTTGTGGAGACAGGGTTTCACCATGTTGTGCAGGCTGGCCTCCAACTCCTAGACTCAAGCAATCTACTCACCTCGGCCTCCCAAAGTGCTGGAATTACAGATGTGAGCCAGTGCACTCAGCCTAGTTTTTGTTTTTTAAAGAAATGGTTACTATAAGGGAAAGAGAATACAGGGTAAAGGACAGGAATGGGATACGAAACCCTTAACATACTTTGTTTCACAGATTTTTATCTGCAGATTTGACTTTGGAAACATGTAAATGAGTTACTTTTTTTTTTTTTTTTTTTAACAAATCAACTCAAGAAGGAAAAAGCTAAATTTATGAATCAACTTCCAATTTTAGCCCTTGAGATCAGAAGTCGTTACTCCCATTCTTATGACAATAAAAAGCTAGACAAACAGAAAAGCAATGACTTTTTTTGGATCCATTAGAGAACTGAGGTTGCAAGGCAAATGCCACCCCCGAATATAGAGTGACAAAGAATCCAAAGAGTCACAGCCAAGATCTACTTATCTGGAGCAGAAGTCACTGGAGCCATGAACTAATAGGATGTTTAAATGGTCATTTTCTTGAATTGTTAAAGGTTAAGTGTGAGTTAGCATAATAGGAAGATATTCCTGGGGACCTCAGTCTTAAGGGCACCTTCAAATTTTCATGGGCTTTACCTCCAGCAATCCCTCCAGGCTCTCATGGTGAAGATCTAAGAAAGATTCCCTTGTGGTTCTGTCATGGGGAGGAAAAGACTAATAATTGTGAAATATGTGACATTTTCTGTAATAAAGGTCTATTCTCCAGAGTAAAAAACTTCATCATAGCCTTGTCCCAGAGCCTTCGGGGAAGGGCATCCCATTCCAGCCCCCTCTAGCCTCCCCTTCTCACCTAAGGGGAGGGAGAAAAAGGGAAGCTATAGAAGAATACTTGTGAAAATTACAGTTCAGGCCGGACGTGGTGGCTCACACCTGTAATCCTAACATTGTGGGAGGCTGAGGTGGGTGGATCACTTGAGATCAGGAGTTCAAGACCAGCCTGGCCAACAGAGTTAAACTCTGTCTCTACTTTAAAAAAAAAATAAAATGAGCTGGGCGTGGTGATCCATGCCTGTAGTTCCAGCTACTCAGGAGGCTGAGGTAGGAGAATCAATTCAATTGGGGAGGCAGAGATTGCAGTGAGCCAAGACTGTGCCACTGTGCTCCAGCCTGGGCAACAGAGTAAGATTCCATCTCAAAACAAAAAAAAAAAACAAAAAACAACCCCAATAACAACAAAAAACAGTTCAGAGGCACAGGCCCACTAAAAGGTTTAATTAGAATATTATAGAAGGCTCCCCGTCCCTCACACCTTACAACACCACCAACAGGGTTCCAGTATAATAATGGATTACAGGTGACATCTTACAGCTGCAAGACTCAGACCGTATCTGAGGAAGAGGAATACTTTAGGGAAGCCTGAAATCAAGAGGGAGGATAAAAACAAGGATACTGAAGGAATGTGAAGCCTCTGATAGCTGGCTACCTCTGACACCTCTGACGCCTGACTACAGCAAACATTAAACAACGTCCCCATTCTATTCCAATTAATGTAGATCTTCACACTAATAGCTCAGTTCCTATTACCCAATGCAACATGTCCAGCTTTCAACAAAAAATTCTAAGGTGGCCAGGCGCGGTGGCTCACTCCTGTAATCCCAGCACTTTGGGAGGTCGAGGCAAGCGGATCACCTGAGGTCAGGATTTTGAGACCAGCCTGGCCAACATGGTGAAACCCTGTCTCTACTATAAAAAAAAAAAAATACAAAAATTAGGTGTGGTGGGGAGTGGCTGTAGTCCCAGCTACATGGGAGGCTGAGGCAGGAGAATCGCTCGAACCCGGGAGGTAGAGGTTGCAGTGAGCCGAGATTGCCCCATTGCACTCCAACCTGGGTGACACAGCAATACTCCATCTCAAAAAACAAAATTATAAGGCAAGCAACAAACAGTCTGAAGAGACAAAGCAAGCACTAGAACGAGACTCAGGTATGACACAGATGTTGGAATTGTCAGACAGGGAATTAAAAATTTTGGTAATAGGCTAAGAGCTCTAGTGGAAAAAGGAAGCAACATGCAAAAGCAGATGGACAATTTAAGCAGAGAGATGGAATTTCTAAGAAAAGATCAAAAGGAAATATTAGAAATCACAAACACTGTAACAGAAATGAATATTTTTGACGAATTCTTTAATAGACTTGACATAGCTGAAGAAAGAAATCAGCACTCCTGAAGATAAGTCAATAGAAACTTCCCGCACAGAAATGCAAAGACAATAGAAAAAAAATGAAACCGAATATTCAAGAGCTGTGGGACAGTTCCAAACACATAACATACATATAATTAGGATATAAGGAGGAGAAGAAAAAAACAGCAAAATAAATATTTGAAGTAATAATGATCAAAAACTTTCTAAGATTAATGACAGACACCAAATCACAGATCCCGGAAGCTCAGATAACACCAAGCAGAATAAATACCAAAACAAAAACAAAACACTCCACTTAAGACATATCACATTTAAAATGGAAAAAAAAAAAAAAAAAACCCAAAGACAAAGAGAAAAATGGAAAAAAAAAAAAAAACACCCAAAGGGAAAGAAAACACCTCACCCCATAAAGGACCAAGAAAGGGAATTATAATAAACTTACCAGAAACCAGGCAAGTAAGAGAATGGAGTGATATATTTAGTGTTATGAGAAAAAAAAACAAAAATTCCACATCCAGCAAAATTATTCTTCAATAGTGAAGGAGAAATAGAGACATTCTTTGATGAACGAAAACTGAAGGAATTGTCACCAGTCCTTCCTTGCAATATATGTTACAAGAAGTTCTTCAAAGAGAGAGAAAGTGGTATCAGAAACTCAGATCTAGCCAGGCACTGTGGCTCACACCTATAATCTCAGCTACTTGGGAGGATAAGACCAGGAGTGCAAGACTACAGTGAGCTGTGATTGTGCCACTGTACTCTGGCCTGGGCGACAGAATGAGACCCTATATCTAGCATTTAAAAAAATTTTTTAAAAGGCTGGCCAACATAGTGAAACCCCGTCTGTATCATAAAATACAAAAACTAGCCAGGCATAATGGCACATGCCTATAATCCCTGCTTCTTGGAAGGCTAAGGCCGAGAATTGCTTAAACCCAGGAGGTGGAGATTGCAGTGAGCCAAGATTACAACACTGCACTCCAGCCTGGGTGACAGAGCGAGACCCTGTCTCGAAAAAACAAAAAACAAAAAAGAAAAACCTCATGATCTATGTAAAGAAAATAAGAGCATTGGAGGAAGTTTAAATAAAAGTAAAATAAAATCTTTCATTTCTCTTGATCTAAAAGATTACCGCAGTGTAAGGGGATAATATTAATAATACAATGGGTGTTTATAGCATATAGATGAGTAAATAAATGACAGCAATGTTTTAAGGGGCAGGAGAGAAGAATTGGTAGTGTTCTGCTATAACATGCCTGTGCTACATGTAAATAACGCTATTTGAGCATGAACTTAGAAATGTATGTTGAAAACTCTAGGACAATCGATAACATTTTTTTAAAAACCAAATATAATGCAGTAAGAGAGAAGATAAGTGCACAGTTAAAACCAAACAGGGTAGTAAAAGAAGTCTCTGGCAATGGATAGAAAACAGTTACATAGTTGACATCCCCAGAAATACATTAACAATCACTTTAAATATGAATGCCTAAATATATTAATTAAAAGATAGATTATCAAAGTAGATTTTAAAAAACTTGTTTCAATGTATGTTGTCTACAGAAACACATTTTTAATATAAAGACTAACAGATTACAAGTAATGAGGATAGAGAGAGAGATACCATGCTAACACAAATCCAAAGAAAGCTGGAATAACTTGGCCAGGTGTGGTGGCTCACACCTGTAATCCTAACACTTTGGGAGGCCAAGGCAGCGGATTGCCTGAGCTCAGGAGTTTGAAACCAGCCTGGGCAACATGGTGAAACCCTGTCTTTACTAAAATACAAAAAAATAGCCTGGCATGGTGGCATGTGCCTTTAGTCCCAGCTACTTGGGAGGCTGGAGCAGGAGAATTGCTTGAACCTGGGAGGCAGAGGTTGCAGTGAGCTGAGATTGTGCCACTGCATTCCAGCCTGGGCGACAGAGAGGGACTCCTTCTCAAACAAACAAACAAACAAAAAGAAAGCTGAAATAACTCTACTAATTTCAGACAAAACAGATTTCAGAACAAGAGAAATTATCAGAAACGAAGGGCACTACATAATAATGAAAGGATCAGTTTTTCAAGAAGATATAATAAATGAATAAAGCTGATAATGTATCCAGATTTTTTCCCCAAGGGATTTTGAAACAGTTATTTGACTGTATAGCTTGTGCAAAATACATTCTAATGACAAAAAGCACTGTAATAAAATGACCTTAAACTATTTTCCGTGTCATATTGTTAGTAATAATACAATATTGTAATTTTGAAACTATTATAGACACACACAACTATAAAGAACACTGTCCTATCTTTCAGGACTCATGGCCAAGTGCAAGAGACAGACATTAAAGCTAATAATCATGGCAGCATGATAAATAATAGGGATATGAACAAGATTCGAGGATAATAACCAGGAGGAAATACTTACCTTTTTGTGATAAGGCCTGGAAAAACTTACCAGAAGTAACAATTGCACTATATATGAATTTCTAGTACGAAGTGAGGACGGCATTCCAGGCCAAGATAATTTATAAAGGCTGTAAAGACAAAGCGCATGGTTTGGTTGGAAAGCTACAAGAATGCTTTGACAGGATTGGGGAACACTTTATGCCAAGAAAAGAAGGCTAGAAAGAGAAATGAGCCATAAAAGTGGGCAAAAGGGCTTTGTGTGCCAGTGTAAAGAGCTTAGACTTGAACCTGTGAATGATGATACACCATGGACAATTAATATCAGATAAGCGACATAATCAGATTTGCCTTAGAGAAAGATTACTAGACAATGGTATGGAGGATGGAGGATGTTTTAAAAGAGAGGGATACTAGAGGCACAGAGCCCACCATTTTAAAAGTTTATCAAAGGCTCCGAATACCATTTTCCGCTGAAAGGAACCAGGACTCCTTGAAGAAATAGCTGATTCCATGTCTAAGGCAAAAAAAAAAAAAAAAAAAAAAAAAAAGAAAAAGAAAAGAAAAAGGCAGAAGATGAGCCTGGATCATCTTTTCATGCCAGAGAGCAAGGAAGCCATCAAAAGCCTCAAGGGTCATGTCAGAAGGCTTGGGGGACAATTGAAAGACAGGATAATTTTGGTGTAAAAAGAATAATGGATTGAAGCATCTCAAATTCGTTAAATTCTTTAAGATCATAATACTGGTACAACAAAATACCCAATGAGGGCCACCTTTGGAAGAATTTAGGAAACAAAATTATTATTGTAAAAACTTACTTTACCATAAGTAAAGGGGGAAAGTCAAACATTTATCCTGTCCTTGTTATGTGAACTCTATCTCAAGGTAACAAAATACTGGATGGAAATAATTCTTATAGAGATTTCCAGCTATACATGTAGAAGGGATGATACAATCAAATATTACCATTTTGCAGGCCCTCAGAAAAAATAATGGACCTAAGTAATGGTCATCAATGGCTGTTAAAACCACTAGGTGAACAACTAATGAGGAACTTAATAAACATGGATCAGGTTGGTAACACCTAAATCCACCGATATTTGTAACACAGACATTACGTGAATCCCAATGTTATGTAACAGAAAGTACACACCACCATCCATGTGTTCCTCTTGCCAAAAACTTGAACCTGAACCTGATCAAGTCTCTAGACCAGTTGCCAATTTACAGACATTACAAGGGACAGAGGAGCATGTGAATCTAGCGGTGATGCAATTAGGAGACTGCAGAATGTTGGGCGCATGACAGGACAAGTGACTTTGTCACTAATTAAGAAGGAATAAAATAAGGACAGGAAACCTCCATATTTAAAGAGACATAAGAGATATGGCAAGCAAATGCATTGCATAGATTTGGTTTGGATCTTAATTCAAACAAACCAACTGAAATTATCAGACAGGTGGCCAGGTGCCAGGTGGCTCACGCCTGGAATCCCAGCAGTCTGGGAGGCTGAGGCGTGCAGATCACGGGGTCAGGAGTTCAAGACCAGCCTGGCAAACGTGTCAAAACCCCGCCTCTACTAAAAAAATACAAAAATTAGCCAGGTGTGATGGCGGGTGCCTGTAATGCCAACTACTGAGGAGGCTGAGGCAGGAGAATCACTTGAACCCAGGAGGTGGAGGTTGTGGTAAGCCGAGATTGTGCCATGGCACTCCAGCCTGGGTGACAAAGCAAAAGTACATCTCAAAAATATATATATATCAGACAGGCAAATGTTGACAATAAATAGTTGATGGTTATAGAATTATCATTGACGTTTTAGGTGTGATAATGATATTATGGTTGTAGTTTTTAAAAAAGCTTTGTATTTTGGCCTGGTGTGGTGGCTTATGCCTATAATCCCAGTACTTTGGGAGGCCAGGGTGGGAGGATCACCTGAGGTCAGGAGTTCAAGACCAGCCTGACCAACATGAAGAAACTCTGTCTCTACTAAAACTACAAAAATTAGCCAGGCATGGTGGTGCATGCCTGTAATCCCAGCTACTCGGGAGGCTGAAGCAGGAGAATGACTTTAACTAGGGAGGTGGAGTTTGCAGTAAGCTGAGATTGCACCATTGTACTCCAGCCTAGGCAACAAGAGCAAAACTCTGTCTCAAAAAAAGAAAATCCTTGTATTTTATAGATACATACTGAAAGTGTTTATGGATGAAGTATATGATGTCTGGACTTGTGTTGAAATAAACCTGTCAGAGGTGAAGGGCCAGGTAGGGTAACAAGGTGGATTTATAGATTAAATGACATTGATCACATGTTGATAATAATTGCCTTATGGCTACTCCCTTATGGGGGTTCTCTGCATTACTCACTCTTATTTTACATTTATTTGAATTGTTTTATAATGAAACTTTCTTGAAGTACATATGGTCTCACTGCAGACCTTTTTTTTTTAAATATATATTTTATTGTGTTTTAGGTTTGGGGGTACATTTGAAGAACATGCAAGATTGTTGCATAGGTACATACATGGCAATGTGGTTTGCTGCCTTCCTTCCCGTCACCTATATCTGGCATTTCTCCCCATGTTATCCTTCCCCCAACTCCCCACCCCCCCTACTGTCCCTCCCCTATTTTCTCCCAACAGACCCCAGTGTGTGATGCTCCCCTCCCTGTGTCCATGTGTTCTCATTGTTCAACACCTACCTATGAGTGAGAACATTTGGTGTTTGATTTTCTGTTCTTGTGTCAGTTTGCTGAGAATGATGGTTTCCAGGTTCATCCATGTCCCTACAGAGGACACAAACTCATTGTTTTTTATGGCTGCATAGTATTCCATGGTGTATATGTGCCACATTTTCCCTGTCCAGTCTATCATCGATGGGCATTTGGGTTGGTTCCAAGTCTTTGCTATTGTAAACAGTGCTGCAATGAACATTCGTGTGTGTGTGTCCTTATAATAGAACAATTTATAATCCTTTGGGTATATACCCAGTAATGGGATTGTTGGGTCAAATGGAATTTCTGTTTCTAGGTCCTTGAGGAATCACCACACTGTCTTCCACAATGGTTGAACTAATTTACACTCCCACCAACAATGTAAAAGCATTCCTATTTCTCCACATCCTCTCCAGCATCTGTTGTCTCCAGATTTTTTAATGATCACCATTCTAACTGGCATGAGATAGTATCTCAGTGTAGTTTTGATTTGCATTTCTCTAATGACCAGTGATGATGAGCATTTTTTCATATGTTTGTTGGCCTCATATATGTCTTCTTTTGAAAAGTGCCTGTTCATATCCTTTGCCCACTTTTGAATGGGCTTGTCTGTTTTTTCCTTGTAAATCTGTTTTAGTTATTTGTAGATTCTGGATATTAGCCCTTTGTCAGATGGGTAGATTGCAAAAATTTTTTCCCATTCTGTTGGTTGCCGATTCACTCTAATGATTGTTTCTTTTGCTGTGCAGAAGCTCT
>CAUYLG010052799.1:0-93195 GCA_963573385.1 Cacajao melanocephalus | reverse complement strand
AGGAGGCAGCCTAGTCACTGTCTGCCTGCCTAGGCTTTGCTGGGCTGCTGTGGGCTCCGCCCAGCTGCCTTGTGAACTTCCTTGCAGACCTGTTTATATGGGTGTAGTTAGAACTGCCTCTGCAGTGGCGGTTCGCCTCTGCAATAGCAGTCTCTCTATAATGGCGGGTTGCCTCGGCAACGGCGAGTTGCCTTGGTAACGGCAAGCTGCCTCAGCAATGGCGAACTGCCTCCGTAGAGGTGGAGTGCCTCGGTAATGGCGGACGCCCCTCCCCCACAAAGCTGGACCGTCCTGGGTTCAGCTGTGCTTGCTGTGAAGCTCTCAACCCTGAGCGTTTCCAATTGCTGTTTTTCTTTTTGTGGGGGTGGGACTGGCTGAGCCTGATCACCTGGCTCCCTGCCTCAGAGCCTTTTTTGTTTTGTTGAAAGATCGACTCTCTCCCAGGTGTTCCAGTCGCTGGGATCTGCTTGATTTCCCGTGCGGCAACCCACTGCGGGGGCTGAAACAGTGACGCTGATATTCCTGGCGCTTTTTCGCCCGGGAATCTCCTGGCCTGGCTCCCTGTTTCAGACTCCTTTTTAATCAGATGAATGGGCGATTCTGCCTTCCCAAAGCTCCACTTGCCAGCTAGAAGGGAGACCCAGACTAGTGTATTTTGTATGGAGAACTGCCACGCCGGGGCGCTGGCAAAACGAGCCGCGCTGGCGATCCATAGGGCTCCTCCGCCTGGGAATCTCCTAGTCTGTGGGCAATAAAAATCCATCTGGAAATGCGGTGTCCACTCATCTTCTGCACTTTCACTGGGAGCTGCAATCCTGAGCTGCTCCTAATAGGCCATCTTGGATCTCTGTTTTTGAATTTCTGAATGAATCCACAGAGCTCTATGGCCCCAGTGTGAGGTAGATCATTAGGGGAACTGTAGTTTATAATAACCTATTGTATATTTCAAAATAGCTAGAAGAGAATTTGAATGATTCTAGCCTGAAGAAAAGACACATATTTAAGGTGATGGATATCCCAATTACACTGATCTGATCTTTACAAATTGCATGAATATACTGATTATCACATGTGCTCTGAATATCTGTTATGCATCAGCAACAACAAAAAGCTCTACAGGAATATTCTTTGAGACCTTATACAAATGTGCATACCTTAGGAAGCCCCCAAACCTTCCCAACTTTGAAGTCAGTTGGTCACTGACACTGCGGTGACATGCTGTGGCATGCAGAGCTCATCACACAGCCGGTGGTTCCCTAACCACATGGTGGGCTTTCCTGAGGGCTGTTGGCCTCATTGGTTTCTGCTGGTTGGTGCCTGGCATAAAGTCTGGCAGCTGGTGTTGAGCTGATAAGAGTTGGAGGGCAGGAGGCATTGCTGCAGAGGTGAGTGGAGATGGCTAAATGGATGTATGAGACTGCCTGGGACTCTTCCCTTATCTGAGCGTTGTGCCCAAGTCCCACCTTCTGGCTCCAAAGTGGGAGACAGTTCTCTTCTTCCTTCTGCTGCTGCCTCTGCACTACTGAGCCTGTCTGCCAGCAGTCCCAAGGGCAGCAGCCCAAAGGTGGCAGGCAGGAGGGCAGAGTCCAGCTGTCAGAGGCCACCTCAGGAAGGAGCTGCTGTGTGGCTTGAGTAGTGTTCTTTAGGCAGTGTGCCTCGGCATCCCCGAGGTATGATGGCAGGGAGCCTACGGCTTGTTCTGGAATAGCAGCCAGAAGACTTTGCTCCTAGACTTGGCTCTACTGCTTACCAGCTGTGTGCCATCGGACACTGTGCTGAGCCTCTCTGTGCCTTGCTTGGTTACCTGTTCAGGGGGCTTGATAACCCTTGTCTTCCCCATCTCACAGAACTGTTACAGTGTGTGCAAAGATGCTTTACCCTAGTAGAATCTTGCATAAAACCATTATCATTTTCTTGGATATTATCAAACAAATGAAAATCTTATCAAAAAATGAAAGTGTTTATATTCTATTTTCCTAATTAGATGTCTGAACTGGAATGTTTTCAGTTATAATCTGCATGGCAAGCAGCAAGTTTAGGGCAGAGCTGTGTGTTTGTCTATTTATTTGACATTTGTTATTTATTTTTCTTTTTTTTATTTTGCTAGTTACCTATCACCTGGATGTTTGTTTATTTTTTGAGACAGAGTCTTGCTCTGTCGCCCAGACTGGAGTGCAGTGGCGTGATCTTGGCTTTCTGCAACCCCTGCTTCCTAGGTTCAAGCAATTCTCTTGCCTCAGCCTCCCTAGAAGCTGAGATTACAGGTGCCCACCACTATGTCTGGCTGATTTTTATATTTTTAGTAGAGATGGTGTTTTGCCATGTTGGCCAGGTTAGTCTCGAACTTCTGACCTCAAGTGATCTGCCTTGGCCACCCAAAGTGCTGGGATTACAGGTGTGAACCACCACACCTGGCCCTATTTGACATTCATTAATCCATTAATAGTATTCGCTTGTGACCTTCTTCCTAACCTGGGAGATGGTGGGTAGCTCTCTGATAGTTTAATGAAAGGAGACCTTTTTGTCTTCAGAGGGGAAAATTTTGTGTTGGAGGGGAACTGTAATTCTTTGGGTTTCATTTGTTTTGAAGTCAAATATGACTCAATGTGCTGGCATGTTTTAGTTGCAGAGGAAAGTGGTCACTTATGGTTGGAGGATCAGCCAGCTCAACCTCTCCAGGTAGGTGCTGTGTACCTGGGTGAGGAGGAGCTCCCACATGACCCGATGGGCCAGGACAGGGCAGCAGAAGAGGCCGATGCAGTGCTGGGGCTGGATACCCAAGGCGATCACATGGTGATGCTGTCTGTGATTCCTGGGGAAGCTGAGGACAAAGTGAGTTCAGAGCCTAGTGGTGGCACCTGTAGCGCTGGAGGAGAGGAGGACTCAAAGTGCAACCTCCGAGAGAGCCTTTTCTCTCTGGATAGTGCTAGAGCACACTTCCCTGATAGAGAAGAGGAGTATTACACGGAGCCAGAAGTGGCAGAATCCGACGCAGCCCCGACAGAGGACTCCAACAGCACTGAAAGTCTGAAATCCCCAAAAGTGAACTGTGAGGAGAGAAACATTACGGGATTAGAAAATTTCACTCTGAAAATTTTAAATATGTCACAGGTAAGGAAAAAATATTTAGTGCTTTTCTCCTTTTCAGTACATTCATTTTATGATTAATACTCTATCAAGTTTGAAATGGAAAGTCATAATTTTTATCATATTGTAAGTGAGATGGCATGTAATAGCTGCTTCAGTGAACATTGACTCTGTCCTCTGTGATGTTTATAGGGAAAGGAGGAAATATAACTAGTGTTGATTATGCTCTTCAGGTGGCCTAAACCTAGTCTTTCCTGGGCCAATCCCAGTACCAAACCTCATGATAAAAATCCCAATGGACAGATAGTTGCTTGGCACCAAAATCATAGAATTTTTTTTTTTTTTTGAGATGGGGTTTTGCTCTTGTCCCCTAGGCTGAAGTGCAGTGGTGTGATCTCGGCTCACCAACCTCGGCTTTCTGAGTTGAAATGATTTTCCTGCCTCAGCCTCCTGAGTAGCTGGGATTACAGGCACTTGCCACTGTACGTGGCTAATTTTGTATATTTAGTAGAAATGGGTTTTCACCATGCTGGCCAGGCTAGTCTTGAACTCCTGACTTTGGGTGATTCACTCACTTTGGCCTCCCAAAGTGCTGGGATTGCAAGTGTGAGCCACCATTGATGAAAAATTTCTCTTTCATCAATGAAAGTGGGGTGGTTCAGAAAACAGAAGTGTAGGATGCATTCACACTGCTTATTAAGAGAAGTAAATCCTGGCTCTGAGAACTGTGATTGCTTGTTGTCAGTGAGGGCACAGCACCTGTAGTGCATATAGCTCCTCCAAGGGCAGGGCTCAGTGCTGGCTTTGCATCCACTCCTGAGTCTGAGTTATGGATTAAACAGGTGGTGGTAGGAATGGTGTGCTCCTTTTTTTTTTTTTTTTTTTTTTTTTTTGAGACAGAAGTCTCACACTGTCGGCCAGTCTGGAGTGCAGTGGCATGATCTGGATTCACTACAATCTCTCCCTCCCAGGTTCAAGTGGTTCTTTTCTCTCAGCCCCCTGAATAGCTGGGATTGCAGGCACATGCCACCACGCCTGGCTAATTTTTGTATTTTTAGTGGAAATGGGGTTTTATCATGGAGGCCAGGCTGGTCTTGAACTCCTGACCTTAAGTGATTCTCCTGCCTTGGTCTCGCAAAGTGTTGGGATTACAGACGTGAGACAACGTGCCTAGCTAGGATGGTGTACTCTTGAATTGATCTAACCTTTGGCCAAATACATTGAAATGACTGCTTAGTTCAGAGCTGAGGTGATAGTTTGGATCTGAGATCATAGTTCTCTAATATTTCCATGTTAGATGGTTTGAGATGCATAGTTCAAAGGTGGGGACAATTGCCTGGACTCTGTGAGGACTCAGTACAGGCATACCTCAGAAACACTATGGGTTTGGTTCCAGACCACTGTGATAAAGCAAATATCGCAGTGTAGCAAATCACAGGAATTTTCTGGTTTCCCAGTGCATACAGAAGTTATACTATATTGTAGTTTATTAAGTATGCAGTAGCATTATGTCTAAAAAATGTATATACCTTAATTTAAAAACACTTCATTGCTAAAAAATGCTAACAATCATCTGAGCCTTCAGTGAGCTGTAATCTTTTTGCTGGTCAAGGGTCTTGCCTTGATGTTGATGGCTACTGACTGATCAGGATGGTAGTTTCTGAGAATTGAGGTGGCTCTGGCAATTTCTGTGAGACAGAGAATTGCTCTGTCACCCAGGCTGGAGTGCAGTGGTGAGACCATGGCTCACTACAGTGTTGACCTCCCAGGTTCAAGTGATCCTCCCTGCTCAGCCTCCCAAGTAGCTGGGACTACAGGCATGTGCCACCACACCTGGATAATTATTATTTTTTGTAGAGATGGTGTCTCACTGTGTTGCATAGGCTGGTCTCAAACTTCTGAGCTCAAGTGATCTTCCCATCTTGGCCTCCCAAAGTATTGCAATTAGAGGTGTGAACCACCATGCCTGGCCCACACAGTTTTTTTCTCTTTCTCTTTTTTTTTTTTTTTGAGATGGAGTCTCACTCTGTCACCCAGGTGGGAGTGGAGTGGCATGATCTTGGCTCGCTACAACCTCTGTCTACCAGGTTCAAGCTTTTCTCCCACCTCAGCCTCTTGCCGAGTAGCTGGGATTGCAGGCATGTGCCACATGCCCAGCGAATTTTTGTATTTTTAGTAGAGACAGAGTTTCACCATGGCCAGGCTGGTCTTGAACTCCTGACCTCAAGTGATCTGCCCACCCTGGCCTCCCAAAGTGCTGGGATTACAGACATGAGCCACCATGGCTGGCCTCTGGCCCACAGTTTCTTAAGACAACAATGAAGTTTGGCACATTGATTGATTCTTCCTTTCACAAAAGAATTCTCTGTAGCCTGCAATGCTGTTTGATAGCATTTTACCCACAGTAGAACTTCTTTCAAAGTTGGAGTCAATTCTCTTACACCTTGCCGCTGCATTATCAACTAAGTTTATGGAATATTCGAAATCCTTTGTTGTCATTTCAACAATGTTCACAGCATCTTCACCAGGCATAGATTCCATCTCAAAAAGACTACTATCCATAAAAAGCAACTCCTCATCTCTTCAAGTTTTATCATGAGATTGTAGCAATTCGGCCCTATCTTCAGACTCCACTTCTAATCCTAGTTTTCTATTTCTACCACATCTACAGTTCCGTCTTCCACTGCAGTCTTGAACTCCTCAAAGTCATCCATGAGGGTGACAGCTTCTTCCAAATGCCTGTTAATGTTGATATTTTGACCACCTCCCATGAATCACAAATATTTTTAAAGTAATCTAGAATGGCAAATCCTTTCCAGAAGGTTTTCAATTTATTTTGCCCAGATGCATCAGAGGAATTGCTGTCTATGACAACTGTAGCCTTATAAAATGTATTTCTTAAATAATAAGAGTTAAAAGTTGAAATCCCTCCTTGATCCATGCGCTGCAGCATGGATGCTGTGTTAGCAGGCCTGGAAACAACATTCATCTCCTTGTGCATCTCCATCAAAACACTTGGGTGATCAGGTGCATTGTCAATGAGTGTAATATTTTGAAAGGAATCTTCTTTTCTGAGCAGTAGGTCTCAACAGTGGGCCTAAAATACTTAGGAAACCATGCTGTAAATGGATGTGTTGTCATCCAGGCTTTGTTCTTCCTTTTCTAGAGCACAAAGTAAATTAAGCATAATTCTTAAAGGCCCTAGGATCTTCAGAATGGTCAATGAGCAATGAGTACTGGCCCTACGGTTGCTCATACCTGTAGTCCCAGTACTTTCAGAGGCCAAGGTGGGTGGATTTCTTAAACCTAGGAGTTCCAGACCAGCCTGGGGAACGTGGCAAAACCCCATCTCTACAAAAAATACAAAAATTTGCCAGGTGTGGTGGTGGGTACCAGCTACTTGGGAGGCTGAGGCAGGAGGATTGCTTGAGCCCAGGAGGTTGAGACTGCAGTGAGCCATGATTGCACCACTGTACTCCAGCCTGGGTGACTGAGTGAGACCTTTTCAAATAAATAAATAAATAAATAAGACACCAGTTGCATTGGCCTCTAAAAAGAGTCCGCCTGTCCTTGAAACCGGACATTGACATCTCCTGTCTAGCTATGAAAGTCCTAGAAGGTATCTTATTCCAATAGAAGGCTCTTATATCTATATGAAAATCGGTTGTTGAGTATAATCACCTTCATCTATTCTCTTAGCTAGATGTTCTGGGTAAGTTGTTGCAGCTTTCTCTCTCTCTCTCTCTCTCTGTCTCTCTCTTTTTTTTCAATTGATCTTTGATGTTACTATGTTGCAGCTTCTTTATCAGCACTTGCTGCCTCACCTTGCACTTTTATGTTCTAGAGACAGCTTCTTTCTTAAACCTCATGAGCCAGCCCCAGCTAACTTCAGACTTTTCCTCTGCAGCTTCCTCACCTCTCTCAGCCTTTGTAGAATTGAAGAGAGTTAGAGCCTTGCTCTGGATTTAGGCTTTGGGTTAAATGTTGTGACTGGTTTGATCTTCTATCCAGAACATTAATACTTTCTCCATATGAGCAGTAAGGCTGTTTCGCTTTCTTATCATTTGTGTAGTCACTGGAGTAGCACTTATTTTTATTTTTAAGCATCTGAGTCACCACGCTGGATGGAGTAGCATGCTAACTTCCTTTAAGAACTTTTCCTTTGCATTTGTAACTTGGCTGACTTTCGTGTAAGAGGCTTAGCTTTCGGCTCATCTCCTGTGTTGGTATTCGACATGCCTTCCTCACTAAGCTTAATCATTTTTGGCTTTGATTTAAAGTGAGAGATGTGCAACTCCTCCTTTCACTTAAACAGTTAGAGTCCACTGTAGGGTTATTAATTCACCTAATTTCAATATTGTTGTGTCTCAGGGAGTAGAGAGGCCTGAGGAGAGGGAGAGATGGGGAACAGCTGGCCGGTGAAGCAGTCAGAACATAGACGTTTATCGATAAAGTTCAGTGTCTTCTATGGGTGCAGTTTGTGGCACCCCAAAACAGTTATAATAGTAACATCAAAGATATTGATCATAGATTACCACAACAGATATAATAATAATGAAAAAGTCTGAAATATTGAAAGAATTACCAAAATGTGACACAGACACAAAATGAGCACATGCGTTTGGAAAAATGGTGCTACTTGCTCCAGGCAGAGTGGCCACAAACCTTCCATTCGCAAAAAATGCAATGTCTGCAAAGTGCAACCGAGTGAAATGCAGTAAAATGAGGTATGCCTGTATTTGAAATGATGAATTATGAAAAATATGAAAATAAACTTGTAATATTAGGAAAGTGCAGAGGAAAGTTTAAAACTTTCTGCTAAATTCGGCAAGATTTTTAAAAAGTGAAAGGTTATAACTTGTCATTTGATTATACCTTTTTGTTGATTCCTGGATTCATATGGTTCAAAGTCCGAAAGGTTCTTGAGGGTCCCTCCTCTCACTGCTCCCACCCACCCGTTCTTCTCCCTGGAGCAGAAGTGTGTCCTGTTTCTCGGATGTCCTTTCAGAAAAATGTACATTTACTTCTGACTTTAATGCTTGTTTCTTTTACCACAGGACCTTATGGATTTTCTGAACCCAAACGGTAGCGACTGTACTCTAGTCCTGTTTTACACCCCATGGTGCCGCTTTTCTGCCACTTTGGCCCCTCACTTTAATTCTCTGCCCCGGGCATTTCCAGCTCTTCACTTTTTGGCACTGGATGCATCTCAGCACAGCAGGTATCTTCCCTTGGTGGGGTTTATGTCCATCCTCCTGGCTGATGGTTGCAGTTATTTAGAGGTCCTAATTAGATAAGTTAGAAGCAGAGGAGGGGGGCATGAACTTTCTCCTGGGATTGAAGGCAAGGCAACAGTGAGTAGTGAGGATTGTCATACTTCTGAGGGAGCTGGTGGCGTCACTTTGTGGAGGCCTCTTAAAGAAAGCGGGCTGTTCTCTGTGTGGTAGATTTAAAGGTGGCAGGTGATAGCACCTGATGGCAGGAAAGGGGCCAGAAGACTTTTGAGGGCCATGGCCAGACTGAATCAGCACAACTGGTATCACAGTAGGATATTCCTTCGTGACTTTACTGCACAGGTTAAATCCCCATCCCAGGCAGCCTAATTCCCTGCACCCCGGTTTTGTGTCTACTCAGGATTTCTTTCTTTCCTTTTCTTTTTTTCTTTCTTTCTTTTTCTTTTTGAGATGGAGTCTTGCTCTGTTGCCCAGGCTAGAGTGCAATGGCATCATCTCAGCTCACTGTAGCCTCTGCCTCCCAGGTTCAAGCGATTCTCCTGTCTCAGCCTCCTGAGTAGCTGGGGATTACAGGCATGTACCACCACGCCTGGCTAATTTTTTGAATTTTTTTAGTAGAGACAGGGTTTCACCATGTTGGTCAGATTGGTCTCGAACTCCTGACCAACCTCGGAGTTGATCCACCTACCTCGGCCTCCCAAAGCACTGGGATTACAGGGGTGAGCCATCTCTCCCTGTCTCCTTTTCTTTTTCTTTCCTTCTTTTCCTTTTCCCTCTTTCCTCCGTACTTATTTTTGCAGTCATGTTCTGTAGTAGGCACTTGATCAAGTAATGAATTAATTTAGCTTTTTAACATGACATTTACCTTTGTTTTATATTTCTTATCATTCACTGGGTTTTTGTCCAGGCTGGCCTTGAACCTCTGGGCTCAAGCGATCCTCTTGACTTAACCTCCTGAGTAGCTGGGACTACAGGCATGCGCCACCATGCTAGGCTTGTCTTCTTTTTTTTTTTTTTTTTTTTTCCCAGAGTTTTCCTCTTTTTGTCCAGGCTGGAGTGCAGTGGTGCAGTCTCGGCTCACTGAAACCTCCACCTCCTGCGTTCAAGTGATTCTTCTGCCTCAGCCTCCCAAGTAGCTGGGATTATAGGCACCTGCCACCATGCCCGGCTAATTATTTTTAAGAGATGGAGTCTCGCTCTGTTGCCCAGGCTGGAGTACAGTGGCGCGATCTTGGCTCACTGCAACCTCCGCCTCCTGGGTTCTAGCTTCTCCTGCCTCATTCTCCTGAGTAGCTGGGACTACAGGCACCTGCTGCTACACCCAGCTAATTTTTTGTATTTTAGTAGAGATGGGTTTTACCGTGTTGCCCAGGCTGGTCTTGAACTCCGGGGCTCAGGTGATCCACCTGCCTCGGCATCCCAAAGTGCTGAGATTACAGGCGTGAGCCACTGTGCCTGGCGCAGGCTTGTGTTTTTTAAGTGTTTAGTAAAGTAAGCTACAGAGAACTTTGTTGAGATGGTCTATGTTTCTCGTAAGTGCTGTGATTGTGCCTGGGTTATAAACTGTTCTCTTCCAAGTCAGATGCTCCTTAGCAGGTCAGCCTCAACAAGGAGGTTGTGTGTGAATAAATCTAGAACATCTGAAAAATCGTCAGTTGGTGGTAAAATGAAGTTGAGTAAACTTCTGTTAGTTTGTACTTGAGGCCAGGTGCAGAGGCTCACACCTGTAATCCCACCACTTAGGGAGGCCGAGGTAGTAGGATCGCTTGAGCCCAAGAGTTAGAGACCAGCCTGGACAAAATGGCAGAACCCTATCTCTACAAAAATATGCAAAAAATTGGCTGAGGATGGTGGCAACTGTGGTGGCCCAGCTACTTGGGCGGCTGAGGTGGGAGGATTGCCTGAGCCCGGGAAGGCCAAGGTCACAATGAGCCATGATCCTGCCACTGCACTCCAGCCTGGGCAAGAGTGAGACCCTGTCAAAAAAAAAAAAAAATTGTACTCCACTGATATTCAGTGTGGGACTATAACTGTCAATGTTTACATGAATCTGTTTATGAAGAAGGAAATTATCCGACAAATTAGTAATTTTCATATAGGTTTCTGGGTGATATCTAAGTGTCTGGACCCAAGGGCGCAGACTGATTGGAAGGAGAGATCACGTCAGTGTCCAGCTTTGGTGGGGCCTCCACTGCCTCCGGGCATACTTAGTGCTCTTTGGTTCTGGGTCTCACATTGTCCCTCCCGCGCCTCCAACTCCCTCCCCAACCTGCTTTCTTCTTTCTTTCCTTCAGCTCCATGTTGCACCTAGTACAGCACCTTAATTATGGAGACTAAAGCTCTTGCTCTTATTATATGGGCTGGGACATGTTTGCTTCTTATGTTAATATTTAAGTTACAGCATGTGTACAAAAGAAAAAAAATTCTGGTTATACAATATTACTGTTTTACTAATGCACAAAACGGAGGCTTAGCAAGGTTAAATAATCTGCCCTGAGTTCACATTGGTTCAGTGGCATAACTGAGGCTTAAACCCAGAGTGTTTTGACCCAGGAGTTTATCACTGTTAGTCTGTATTACGTAAAAGGAAATAAGCCTGCATGGTCATATTACTTCCAAGCGAGTCATCCTGCCCTGATTGTGAACATCCGTGTGTTTGTTAGATCATATACTCCCTTGTGCCAGCTTACCAGACTAATTGCCTTCCATAAGTTGATCTTTTTTGAGGGACAGGGATGGGCATTCTGAAGAGTTGGAATTTTTTTCTGTCAAATAAATTGACAGTGTGCTTTGTCCATGAATTAAGAGTTTTCTGGCCTGGTTTGTTTAGACAGGAATTTAACTAGTGGAATAACTGTGTCATGGGCAGATCCATATTGTAATTGAAAGCAACTCAGATTACAGAAAAGGAGTGCCCCCAGGCATGATCCATAAGCAAAGAGGTCAGAAACAAACAAGCCAAAAGTTTCAAGTATCAGAAATCTCCTTAGGTCACATGCAACTTCCTCATTTATTTCTGTCCATTCTGATATGGGAATTGTATGAGAAAGCTCTCTATTAATAATACATGCAGGTTTTCTGACTGACTTCTTTCTCTTGTAGCCTTTCTACCAGGTTTGGCACTGTAGCTGTTCCTAATATTTTGTTATTTCAAGGAGCTAAACCAATGGCTAGATTTAATCATACAGATCGAACATTGGAAACACTGAAAATCTTCATTTTTAATCAGACAGGTATGTGGAAGTAATGTGCTGAGGAAGAAGGTATTCTATTGCTGGGGGTCTGTGCCTTCTGTGGGTTCTGATCTGCTATAATCCTTAATTGAATGATTCAAGAGTGACTTTGAGTTGTAAAACTTCTCTTCTAATGAACTGTTATAATCCTTCTAATGAACTGTTAAATACCTCCCAATCAGTGTGAAGCTTAACATGAATAGGTAATTTTAATTATTATGGATATATATTTTTTCGTTTTTTTTGAGGCAGAGTCTCACTCTGTTGCCCAGGCTGGAGGGCAGTGGCATGATCTTGGCTCACTGCAGCCTCTGCCTCTTTAGTTCAAGTGATTCTCGTGCCTCAGCCTCCCGAATAGTTGGGATTACAGGTGTGCACCACCTTGCCCAGCTAATTTTTGTATTTTTAGTAGAGATGGGGTTTCACCATGTTGGCCAGGATGGTCTTGAATTCCTGGCCTCAAGTGATTTGCCCACCTCAGCATCCCAAAGTGCTGGGATTACAGGTGTGAGCCACTGCACCCAGTCTATTATTGATACTTTATTGACTGATTTATTGATTGAGACGGAGTCTTGCTCTGTCACCCAGGCTGGAGTGCAGTGGCACAATCTCAGCTCACTGCAACCTCTGCCTCCTGGGTTCAAGTGATTCTTCTGCCTCAGCCTTCCCAGTAGCTGGGATCGTAGGTGCATGCCAGCACACCCAGTTAATTTTTGTATTTTTTAAGTCGAGACAGGGTTTTGCCATGTTGGTCAGGCTGGTCTCGCGCTCCTAAACTCAAGTGATCTGCCTGCCTCAGCCTCCCAGAGTGCTGGGATTACAGGCTTGAGCCACTATGCCTGGCCTATTATAGATACTTTAAAAGAAGTTTTATTGAAATACAATTCACATACCATACACTTATATATATATCTATAACTTTTTACACACATTTTTAACTTAAGTTTAATACTTACACAAAGATATGCATAAATCATGAGTGTACAAGGTGATGAATTTTCACAAAGTGAACACCCTGGGTAACCACTCTGATTAAGAAACAGAATATTGGCTTATGCCTGTAATCCCAGCACTTTGGGAAGCCTACATGGGTGGATAACTTGAGGCCAGGAGTTTGAGACCAGCCTGGCCAATATGGTGAAACCCTGTCTCTACTAAAAATACAAAAACTAGCGGGGCGTGGTGACAGGCACCTGTAGTCCCAGCTATTTGGGAGTCTGAGGCTTAAGAATTGCTTGAGCCCAGGAGGCAGAGGCTGTAGTGAGCTGATTGCGGAACTATACTCCATCCTGGGTGACAGAGCAAGACTCTGTCGCCAAAAAAAAAAAAAAAAAAAAGAAACAGAACATTACCAGCCTACCTTCAGCACCACTGCTCCTGCCTTCCCCAAAGATAACCACAGTTTGACTCCTAATATCATAAACTGTTACTTGTTTTAGACTTCATATTAATGGAGACACACAGGATGTTTCCTTTTTTGTCTGTTTTTTTTTCATCCAGCAGTATGCTTGTGAGATGTGCCTGTATATATGTATGATTATGTTTTGTTCATTTTCTTTGCTGCTACTGTTCCATTTATTAATCCATTTGTAGATGCCATCTTAATTTCTTCATATTTGCCAAAATGTATGGCCTTTTTTTTTTATTGTTTGTAAAAGTTTAAGCATCGTAAATTGAAAAAATTACCTCCATTGGAAAAGTTCATTCCTCTAAAGCCTCACTGTCTAAGTTATGAGCATCCCACTCTTCCCAAAGTGTACTGACTGGAAATAAATACAAATTGCAACACACATTGCATATATATTAAGTTGCATATAATCATTTTAGCTAACATTAAAGAACAAAGAGCTGAATTGGCTGATGGGAGCAAAAGTAGGGTATTACCAGGTGGTTAGCTAGTACAAGTCTTGTAATGGATCCCTCATTGTCATTTCAATTGATATATGGAGAGGGAGCCATTTTGTTCAATGCTGTAACCAAACCTAGAACACAAATCTTGGAGTCAAAGCATCTGTGGTAATCCCTGTTCCTAGTGATGGTTTGTTATAACAATTCTTTCAGTAAATTATTAAAAGCATTTTGGGGCCAGGTGTGGTGGCTCACGCCTATAATCCCAGCACTTTGGGAGGCCGAGGCGGGCAGATCAACTGAGGTCTGGATTTCGAGACCAGCCTGGCCAATGTGGCAAAACTCTGTCTCTACTAAAAATACAAAAAAATTAGCCGGACATGGTGGTGTGTGTCAGCTACTCGGGAGGCTGAGAATCACTTGAACTTAAGAGGTGGAGGTTGCAGTGAGCCGAGATCGCGCCACTGCACTCCAGCCTGGGAGACAGAGCAGGCCTCCATCTCACAAAAAAAAGCATTTTGAATTTAGCATTACTTAGCCAGTGGAAACATTCTGTAGTTTCCTGAGAGGAGTTTTACTAGTTACTTACTGAACTTTGGTCTCAAAAGACACCAAAAGGCAACTCTTATAAATACATTGGCTAAGAAACTGCTGATGAGTTCACAGAAATTCTGGTGTTTTAGTTGTGAACAGCTGAATGGATTCCTGATCCTCTGATGTGGTCGGGAGAAAGGCAACTTATAAATTACACTGACAGGCAAGTGAAATCCATCCCAGATATTAATATGTATACTGGCGGCAGTATTTAGTTTAGGACTGCATATCATTTTGCTTACCATCCATAATACTTGAGAAAAATCTGTGGCAGGTGCTTTTTCTGTCTGATTTGAAACCATTGATTTTTCTTTCAGGTATAGAAGCCAAGAAGAATGTGGTGGTAACTCAAGCTGACCAAATAGGCCCTCTTCCCAGCACTTTGATAAAAAGTGTGGACTGGTTGCTTGTATTTTCCTTATTCTTTTTAATTAGTTTTATTATGTATGCTACCATTCGAACTGAGAGTATTCGGTGGCTAATTCCAGGACAAGAGCAGGAACATGTGGAGTAGTGATGGACTGAAAGAAGTTGGAAAGAGGAACTTCAGTCCTTCGTTTCAGAAATTAGTGCTGCAGTTTCATACATTTTCTCCCATGAAGTGCTGACTTGAAACTTCAGTCCGATTAAAAGAATCATGCATTTGTGGAACTACTGAAAGTATAAAAAAATTATAAACTGGTGTTTTAACTAGTATTGCAATAAGCAAATGCAAAAATATTCAATAGAATGCACGATTCTTGTTTTTACTACATGAATGTAATCCAGTTTGAAATGTGAAGACGTATTCTGGTGGAATAGTGAGTAGAATGACATGCTTACTATACAGAAGACAAAAATAGGACTCTCAGATTATAGTTTTAGGAAACCCTTGATTCCTTATATATGTTTACGAAGGTTAGTTTTCTGTTTTTTTTACAACTTTTTTTTCCAGTCTATAGCAGGAAAGTATGTAACTAGCATTGGTTAGTGTGACCCCTCAAGTAGCAAGTGAAGGAAAATAAAAGAGTCAAATGCCTTGATGTTTGTGATCTCTACTTTCACTCAAAAAATCTGAGTGTTTTAAGTTGTTTCTGGGTAAGGCAGACGTTAGGAGAAAGTAAATGCTGTAACTAAAGCTCAATTATTATCAGTTCTATAATAATGTATATATTTTAGTCATAGTTATCTAACCGGCATGCATTAATTGAACCTTAAAATCCTAGCAGGCTGGGCATGGTGGCTGATGCCTGTAATCCCAGCACTTGGGGAGGTGGAGGCAGGAGGATCACTTAAGGTTAAGAGTTCGAGACTGGCCTGGCCAAGTTGGTAAAACCCTGTTTCTACTAAAAATACAAAACATTAGCTGGGCATGGTGGTGGGTGCCTGTAATCCCAGCTCCTCAGGAAGCTGAGGCAGGAGAATTGCTTGAACCCAGGAGGTGGAGGTTGCAGTGAGCCGAGATCATGTCACTGCAGTCCAGCCTGGGCAACAAGAGTGAAACGCTCTCAAAAAAAAAAAAAAAAAAAGTATAGAAGTATAAAACACTGTTCTTGCCCACAACTTGATTTTAGTCTAGTTCAAGACACATTTAGTAAAGAGACATGTAATTTAAACAAACTTTTTGAAAACCTATTTCCAAAAGATCCCTTAAATTCAGATATGACAGCTAATTACCTCATGATACTTTTATACTAATCATTTTCCGGATTTTAGAGTAGATGAATATTTATTTTATAAGGCACCCTAAATTACATAGAAGTAAAACCTCAGGCTGGGCATGATGACTCATGCCTATAATCCTAGCACTTTGGGAGGCTGAGACGGGTGGATCACCTCAGGTCAGGAGTTCCAGACCAGCCTGACCAACATGGTGAAACCCCACCTCTACTAAATACAAAAAAATCAGCCAGGTGTGGTGGCATACAATCCCAGCTACTTGGGAGGCTGAGGCAGGAGAATGACTTGAACCCAGGAGGCAGAGATTGCAGTGAGCCGAGATTGCACCATTGCACTCCAGCCTGGCCAACAAGAGCAAAAGTCCATCTCAAAAACAAAACAAAACCAAAACCTCAGATAAGTCTCCTTCTTGGAGTGCATGAATGGGAGTTTGTAACTTTTATGTGTCATGTTGTGAACAGCTGTGGTTAGGGTGGTCACTGGCAGGAGGGGACCATATCTCAGAATGGCAGATTATTTCCATTTCACAAATGAGCACGCTGAGGCGTAGAGAGTTAGATAACTTGCCCAGGTTACACAGATTGTAAGCTGAAGCTGGGATCTGAATCTTCATGTGTATATTTATAAATACAAATGTAAGGAAAACTGGTGAGTCCATCTCTTATAATAAGTAACATTTGACTCATTACTGTAGAGTGCCAAGTACTGTTTTACATGCTTTACGTAGACTATTTTGTTTATCCTCATTTCAAAGAATAAACTGTCTGGGCACAGTAGCTCATGCCTATAATCTCAGCACTTTGGGAAGCTGAGGCTGGTGGATTGCTTGAGTCCCAGGAGTTCGAGATCAGCCTGGTAACAAGGTGAAACCGTGTCTTTATTAAAAATACAGAAAAATTAGCTGGGCAGGGTGGTGTGTCCCTGTAGTGCCAGCTACTTGGGGCGCTGAAGTGGGAGAATCATCTGAGCCCAGGAAATTGAGGCTGCAGTGAGCTGTAATTGTGCCACTGTGTTCCAGCCTAGGCAATCAGAGTGAGACCCTGTCTCAAACAAAAGAAAAAAACCTGAGGCTGTCAATAATTTGCTCTCATTCATGCAGCTTCCAGTGATTGGAGCAGGCTTTAAATTTACTCCAAAACCTCTATGTGGGATGGCACCCTGCCCTGCCTCTGCACCATGGCCCAGCTACATGGGGTACATTTCCTGGAGGGAAATGTGGGGCAGAGATTCCCTGAAGAGGGGACTGAAGTATACAGAAGATCAGTCTTGAAACACTGGTACTGTCAGGTGCGGGGACTCGTGCCTGGAATCCTAGGATTGCTTCAGTGAGCTGTAATTGTGTCACTGTACTCCAGCCTGGGTGAGAGAGCAAGATCATGTCTCAAAACCCCAAAATCAGAAAAACAAAACAAAAAAACACCAGTAGTGTTGAGGGAAAGTGAAAAGGGGAAGGAAGTGATCGAAGACCAGCTAAACAGCCCAAGCTAAATATGGCATCCACTACAGAGGATGTGGCCAGTAAATCTTTGCTAAGAGACTTAAATCCTATTAATTGGGGAGCTACATGTGTGGGCAGGCAATTCGCAGCCCCTATCAGTGGACATTTCCCTGGGCCCTAGCATCTGCTGTTTGCTGTTTTTTCGACTAGATATGATCAAATTTATTTATTTTTTTGAGATGGAGTTTTGCTCTTGTTGCCCAAGCTGTTGTGCAGTGGCCCGATATTGGCTCACTACAACCTCCACTTCCCAGGTTCAAGAGATCTTCCTGCCTCAGTTTCCTCAGTAGCTGGAACTACAGGCATGCACCACCATGCCCGACTAGTTTTTGTATTTTTTGTAGAGATGGGGGTTTCACCATGTTGCCCAGCCTCGTCTCAAACTTTTGAGGTCAAGCGATCTGCCTGCTTCAGTCTCCTAAAGTACTGGGATTATAGGTGTGAGCCACCTCGCCTGGCCAGTGACTAGATCTGAGATGCCACAGTTTCGTACAGTGGTATTAAGGAAGGAAAATGAGGAAAGTAAATGATGAAATTACTGAAAATAATGAAGGTTCACTTGTTAACTCACACCCACCAGTTCATTTTTCAGTTCTTTAATGAGAAAATCTGAATAGTTTTCATGATCATAAACACTCAATGTAAATGTCAGAAATACAACTTTTAATTCTTTAGTGACATTTGATCAGGGCCCCAGTGTGATTTCTCCCAAGTTTTGCTTTCGAAATGGTTACATCTTTTTTTTTTTTTTTTTTTTTTGAGACAGAGTCTTGCTCTGTCGCCAAGCTGGAGTGCAGTGGTGTGATCTTAGTTTACTGCAGCCTCCACCTCTCCGGTTCAAGCAATTCTCCTTCCTCAGTTTTCTCAGTAGCTGGGATTACAGGTACGCACCACCTCACCCAGCTAATTTTTGTATTTTTTGTAGAGATGGGGTTTCACCATTTTGTCCAGGCTAGTCTTGAACTCTTGGCCTCAACTGATCCACCTGCCTCATCCTTCCAAAGTGCTGGGATTACAGGTGTGAGCCACCGCCCCGGCGAAATGGTTACATTTTGTCAAATGGGCAAATGGGAAGAAGGTAGGTCAGGACAGAAGCCCATGAATTTTAGGCTACTTTGAGGCAAAATGCTTTATTTTTTTCTAGGTCCATATGGATGGACTGCTAACAACTGCTAAGTTGAAGTTAAATGGACTCTTGTTCTTTAAAAAAAATATTTTGCTATATCCTCTGCTTATTAATTTGCTAAACCTTTTTTTTGAGGGGGGTGAGGGACAGGGTATTTTGCTGTTGCTGGAATGCACTGGCTCGATTTCGGCTCACTGCAGCTTCCCAGGCTCAAGCCATCTTCCCATCTCAGCCTCCTGGGTAGCTGGGACTACAGGCGTGCGCCACCACGCCTGGCTTATTTTTGTATTTTTAGTAGAGCTGGGGTTTTGCCATGTTGCCCAGGCAGATCTTGAACGCCTGGCCTTGTGATCCTCCTGCCTTGTCCTCCCAAAGTGCTGTGATTACACGTATGAGCCACCATGCCCAGCGTGCTTAAACTGTTAAAAAAAAAAAAAGATACAAATGAATAGTCTTAAAACAGTACGCTTTAAAGGGTGATTTTCATAGTATGTCAATTACATCTCAAAAAAGACAAAAAAATTCCTCCCCAAAAATGATACGAGAAGACTCACCTTAATCTGTTCACAGCTGTCTGCAGAGTGCCTCCTGTGTGCTGAGCCTGGGGATACAGGACACGGGCACGTTTGAGAGGGGATTACAGGCCGGGTTTCCACACCCTTTGGTTCAAATGTAGTTGAGCCAGCTGGCTCAAGGAGTTGGCAGCTGCGCGATGACTGAACAGGGCCTAGGTTCGAACTCACGGGTGCAAGACTTACGATACCCGGATGGGAACTGCGGCGGTTCATTGCCCCAGCGAGTACTGAATGAAAACAGAGGGGGTGGCCCCCCAGCACCTGCCGCTCACCTGCCCAGGCCCGCGACATTCTCCCGCCCGAGGACACTGCGCGCAGCGCCGCCCAGCGGGGAGCCCAGCTCGGTGCCAGCGCCCGTGAAGCGGAGGCTGCCGGCGCCTGAGGCGGGACAAGATTCTTTGCCGCGCAGGGAGGACCGGAGGCAACGCCAGCGCGCGCCAGCCGGCCTGCGTCCCGGGCACAGACGCGACAGGCCAGCACCGGGCGGGGGCTGCGCGCTGCTGCGGGGCCTGCGGCATTGGGGCGCGCAGGGTCCACCTGGTGGCCAAGGGCTATGGCGACCGCTGAAGCTCCTGCGGGCCTTCGGGGTCCGGGCTGCGCCTGTGCCCGCGGGACGGCTGGGCGCTGCCCGCACTGCCTTCGGCTCCGGGCCGGCCACGCAGGGAGATTACTGGGTGGCGGTAGCTGGGCGGGGCCGGGTCGGGGGCGGCTGTGGGCTGCGGGCAGGCAGCGCGCAGGGCAGCCCTCGGCGGACAGCCATGGCGGCGGCGCTCTGGGCTTGGGGGGCGACGCGGCGAGTGTTGTCGGCGCTCCGAGACCGGAGCCCGGGGCTTGCGGCCATGGTGAGTGTCGAGCGGCCGCGGGGGCGGGAGCTGGGGGGCAGCACGAGGCCCAGCGGTGTCGGCTGAGGGGCCAGCGGGACTGGGGCGGCCGCGGCGTGGGCCGGGCCTTGGGGCTCGGGGGTTGGGTTACCGCGTCCCGGGACTGAGCACCTGCCCGGCGCGCCGCTCAGAGACCGGTGTCCGCAAGTCTCCGCCACTTGCCCGTTGGCTTAATACTTCGGCCGAAACCTGCGAACTTACCAACCGGAAACAAACGGGAACGAGTTTTGTTCAACCACAAAAGGCAGACGTGAAAAGTAGTTGCAGAACGATTCGGTGCTCGCCGCCGCTCACGGTGTTGAGGACGAACGGCGCTGCGGGCCCGGCTCCCTACGGCGGCTCCCTGCTCGCATTTCACTCCATGGGGAGCCCACCGAGGTGTTGGAGGAGTTGTTAATAAATTGTGTTTTTTGGTGACATACTGGCTTTTCTTTCCTCTTCCAAGGGGCCTTCAGTCAGTTTTCCTGCCGTAGAAATTAACAGTTTGGAGTAAGTAGGGGGAAAGTTTTAACATGCAGCACCACCTAGTGGGAAAGTAATGTGTTAAACTCACCATGTCATTTTAAGTTGCACTTTAACCACCCATTTCGGTTTGAAATGTTAGTTTTGTTTTTTTGAGACGGAGTCTCGCTGTGTCGCCGAGCCTGGAGTGCAGTGGCGCGATTTTGGCTCAATGCAACCTCTGCCTCCCATGTTTAAGCTATTCTCCTGCCTCAGCCTCCCGAGTAGCTGGGATTATAGGCGCCCACCACCGTGCCCAGCTAATTTTTTTTTTTTTTTTTTTTTTTTTTTTTTGTAGAGACGAGGTTTCGCCATGTTGGCTAGGCTGGTCTCGAACTCCTGACCTCAGGTGATCCACCTGCCTCGGCCTCCCAAAATGTTGGGATTACAGGCGTCAGCCATCGCCTCTGGCCTGAAATTCTTTAATAGAAGAAATTTAAAATAGCTCGTAGATGGAGGAAAATAAGCACTCCGCAGCTTCCTGGCCACGAAGGGGAGAACACAAGTTGAATGCCTGCTGTCATCTAGGCGTTTCTCTAGGCATACTCTGCCTCAGGTGGTAGTAATCCATTAAGATTAGGGTGTTCTGGGAAGGAATGAATCAAAAGACATGATTTGAGCTCTGCCACGTGCCAGGCTCAATACTAGGTGCTCTCACATTCAAGATCTGTAATCTAAGCCTTTCAAAAAAATCTTGGCAGGTAGATATGATAATATCCTCGCTACAGACAGAAGGACCTCAGAATTCAGAAAAGCCATGTTCAGCATCCCACAGCTAAAAGTAACAAAGTAACAAAGGTAGGCCTTAGATCAAGTTTACTCTCTTCAAATCCTAGTCCCCCTTGACTCCCAGAACAAATTAAGCCCACTGCAAGGGGTTCTGCTGTGAATGTGTCCTCATGGGGGCCTTTGATGTTATGTTGATGAAGTGGCTCCATTTCCTAGTCCTGGGCATGGTCCCTGCTACTGAGCAGGTGTTTGTTGTGGGCATAAAGTGCATACATTGATCTTAGTGGGAATGTGGATGGTCCAGCACTCGGAGAAAACAGCTCAGAGTGTGTTCCACAGACACCAGGTGCCTGCTTCATTACAGACAGCATGTTTAATGGTTTTCTTTGCAGCTACTCAATGTGGACACACATAATTCTGTTTCTTTTCCAAAATCCTCTGAGTTGACAAAATAAGCGTTTAATAAGAATTTTAGATTTCTTATAATTGATATATGTGTGTTTCAGAACTGTCATTGAAAAACATGAATGGATATTTCGATTCTTAATAGTAAATGGTTTACTATTTACTATTTATTTATTACTTACTTTTCTTTCTTTTTTTTTTTTTAAGGGACAGGGTCTCACTCTGTTGCCCAGGCTGGAGTACAGTGGTGATCATAGCTCACTGCAGCCTCGGACATCTGATCTCAAGTGATCCTCCCACCTCAGCCTCCCAAGTAGCTGAAACTATGGATGTGCTCCACCACACCCAGCTACTTTTCAAAATTTTTTTGTAGAGCTGAGGTCTCACTGTGTTGCCCAGGCTGGTCTTGAACTCCTGGCGTCAAATGATCCTCCCACCTCAGCCTCCCAAAGTGCTAGAATTACAGATGTGAGCCACTGTGCCTAGCCCTGGTAACCTAGTAAATTTTTTTTTTTAAATGTGGAGCCTAACGCTGTTGCCCAGGCTGGATAGCTGGGATTACAGGTGTGCACCACCATGCCCAACTAACCTAGTAAGTGGTTTGTAATAAAAAGCTTTTACATACTTTTAATTAAAAAGTATCCTCAGCCGGGCACGGTGGCTCACGCCTGTAATCCCAGCACTTTGGGAGGCTGAGGTGGGCAGATCCTTTGATGTCAGGAATTTGAATCCAGCCCAGCCAACATGGCGAAACCCTGTCTCTCCTAAAAATTCAAAAAATTAGCCAGGCCTGGTGGCGTGCACCTGTAATCACAGCTACTCAGGAGGCTAAGGCAGAAGAATGGCTTGAACCTGGGAGGCAGAGATTGCAGTGAGCTGAGATCATGCTACTGCACTCCAGCCTGGGTGACAGAGCAAGACTTGGTCTCAGAAAAAAAAAGTACTGTCATTCTTTCCTTTTGTTAGTTGTGGGGAAGAATAGCTGACCTAACAAAGACTAGAAAGCTGGTTCCTTAGTATTTTTTTCTTCATTTTCATAGAATAAGTTGTCTAAAGATAAAATCTTTTTACTCTCTTAATATTAGTGATAAAAGATTTTAGGATTTCTGAAGTAGGAGTGAGTTGCAGCTTAGCCCACAGTTGCCCTTTGATGACGAGCCTTCACCTTAGTTCATCTTCCTGGGGGACAGCCTCTCCCTCACCAAATCCTACGGTAACTCTGCAAGTAGGTAAGGCAGGAAGTATTGCCTGGAATGAGAACTCAGCTTTCCTGACTTCCAGTAGAGGGTCCATCTCTTCTCTCTGGCCCCGATGTTTAAAGTTCTTTTGGTCAAAAAAACCAATAGCATGGGAAGTGTGGGCCTGCTAACCAGCAGAACCTGGGTTTGTGAATGTCTTCACCAGAGTGAGTAGAAACAGGGCAGACGGCACACAAGTGCTTCGGACTGGGCAGTTCTCTGGCCAAATTATGGAGTTTGTCTTACTGGCGCTCTGAAAAAAGCGTTTCATAAACTCACCCCACTGAGGTCACAGCTTTTTACCTCAAGTCCAGAGGATCTGTGGACCCCCAGAAGTTAGATAAAATCCTATGTAAATGTGCGTTTATTTTTTTTCCCGCTGGGGATTGATTTTCATTAGATGTGACAGGAGATGGTAATTTCAAATTGTTAAAACCATCTTTCATTCTTTTGGTTCTGAAAAGACAGACCAAAGCAGGCTAGCTCTGTACAAATAAGCTCCCTCTATGATATGTTCCCTCTGGCCCCCTCACTACTGCCTCAGACGTCACAATTCAGCTTCTCTGGCTTATTATAGATACAACAGAGAGTACTGAAGGCTACTGAGGTGATGTAGGGCCATCCAAAGAACAATAGACCAGGAGTTTGGAGCCTTGAATTCTAGTTCTGGTCCTGCCAATAGACTTGCCACAAGTCCTGGAATGCTGCAGGGTCCAAAATGGCCAGTGGTAATAGTCAATCTTTGTTGTATCTGTAATAAACCACAGATGGGCTGGGTGTGGTCACTCATGCCTGAAATCCCAGCACTTTGGGAAGCTGAGACAGGTGGATCCCGTGAGCTCAGGAGTTCGAGACCAGCCTGAGCAACATGGTGAAACCATGTCTCTACCAAAAATACTAAAAATTAGTTGGGTGTGGTGGTGTGCCCCTGTAGTCCCAGCTACTCAGGAGGCTGAGGTGGGAGGATCACTTGGGCCCGGGAGGCAGAGGTTGCAGTGAATTGTGATTGCACTACTATACTCCAGCCTGGGTGACAGAGCAAGACCCTGCCTCAAAAAGCAAACCGACAAACCAGAGAAGCTGAATTGTGAAGTTTGAGGCAGCAGTAAGGGGCCCAGAGGTGACATATCATGGAGGCAGCTTATTTTTCACAGTGCTAGCCTTGCTTTGGTCTCTCTTGTGAGAACAAAAGAATGAAGGATGGTTAGAATTTGTTGCCTTTCAGATTTTTCTATGACTCTGCTTAAGGTAAGGAGCCATAAGTTTGAGTAAACGTCTACATTTTCAGATATGAAATGTGTTCTCTTCATAGTCATCAGGCACTCACAGGTTGACGGCAGAGGAGAGGAACCAAGCTATACTTGACCTTAAAGCAGCAGGATGGTCGGAATTAAGTGAGAGAGATGGCATCTACAAAGAGTTCTCCTTCCAAAATTTTAATCAGGTAATTGTTATAAATTCTTGCTAGAGCTGCGGTCTAGTTTTGTCAACTTAGGCCGTAACTTTTTTTTTTTTTGGACGGAGTTTCATTCTTGTTGCCTAAGCTGGAGTGCAATGGCGTGATCTTGGCTCATCGCAACCTCCGCCTCCTGGGTTCAAGCGATTCTCCTGCCTCAGCCTCCCCAGTAGCTGGGATTACAGGTATACGCCACCATGCCCGACTAATTTTTTGTATTTTTAGAAGAGATGGGGTTTCTCCATGTTGGTTAGGCTGGTCTCAAACTCCCAACCTCAGGTGATCCACCTGTCTTGGCCTCCCAAAGTGCTGGGATTACAGATGTGAGCCACTATGCCTGGCCAGTTTTTGTATTTTTAGTAGAGACAGGGTTTCACCATGTTGGCCAGGCTGGTCTTGAACTCCTGACCTCAAATGATCCGCCCACCTCGGCCTCCCAAAGTGCTGGGATTACAGGCGTGAGCCAGCGTGCCCAGCCTAGGCTGTAACTCTTTCTGATTCTCCCAGTTGTCTGGTCTCATGTAGATCCAGGATTCAACTCTTCCCTTCTTTAAGAATTCAGTGGAAGAGTTATATCCTGTTGACAGTTGCTGTCACCCACCTGGGTGATGTTTAGCTCTGGGGAAAGAGAGTGGTTTGTGTTATTTGGAAAACAAATTCTGAAACTACTATTGCTTTGATTTGGTGTTGGTTAGGATATTTAGGTTTTTTTTTTTTTTTTTTTGAAATTTTAAATAACAGTAAAAGTGTAAACTTTTTATTATTGGTTATTATTTTTTGAGACAGGGCCTTGCTCTGTTGCCCAGGCTGGAGTGCAGTGGTGTGACTGCGGCTCACTGCTGCCTCGACCTCCTGGGCTCAGGTGATCCTCCCACCTCAGCCTCCCTAGTAGCTGGGACTATAGGCATGTGCCACACTCAGCTAATTTTTGTATTGTTTGGAGAGACAGGGTCTGGCTATGTTGCCCAGACTGGTCTCAAATTGCTGGCCTCAAGCGATCCTCCTGCCTTAGCCCCCTAATGTGCCAGGAATATAGGTGTGAGCCACTGTGCCCAGCCTAAGCTTTTTATATTTATCTGAAGGGGGCATGAATAAAACTGGCTGAGGAAGATATACCTGCTTGACTTACTTTCCTCTACTTTTTCTGGGCTGTTGGTAATTTTTCTTTCTTCCTGCAGTTAAATTTCTAGCTCTAAATCATCTCCCAGGCTGCACCCTTTTCCCTGATTGGGTTATTTTTCTCCAGCCCAGTAGGCAGATCCTGAACCTTTTCTTGAAACCTGACCTCCCCCTTGGAGAGTCAGCTTTAACAAGGTAACTGTTCCATTAGAGCCCCACCCTGTTTAGAGAGTCATCTCCCATGACTTTCCCTCAGTTATTACTCCACTGCATTTATATAAGGTAAACGCTTTTGACTATGTTGTTTGTTCAGTTACTTTGGTAATCCTTTGGACAGATTTATTGTTTTTATTTATATTGGGTGTCGGCATCTAGAAGTCAGAGACCATGTTTGCTTAAATAACTGTCTATTGTACCTAACACAGTTCTGGGTACAAACAGGCATTTGATAAATGCAGACATTGATTACAGTGTTTGCTGGTTTCTAGAAGGGTGTGTTAGGACCAGATTCTCACCAAAGAAACCCTTGGCGTGTTTTCCTAGTAAATGCCGTTGGCTCCACTGAGTTGCATGCCCGATTCTGTTCTCTATCCATCTGGCTGCCAGCCTTCAGCTGTGAGTCCCTAACTCCTAAGGAAACCTGGACTAGGCAGACTCCCTGTCCCTGCTGCCCCAGGTGCTCGACAGCTCTTGTCAGGGGCTTAGCGTGCTGCGGCTGGTGGCAGGGAATCCCATTGGTACAGTAAGCCTGTGTATAAGCTCTGGGTAGCATTTTCCAAGCTTATTAAAATTCTTACATGTGTACAGCTTGACTTCTTTAAACCTGGCCTAATTTATTGGGCTTGAACATGTGGCTTAAAGTACTTGAGTGGTGTTGCCTTAGGCCCTGCCCATGAGTCAGTCCTCCGGCACCATTCTGACCTTGCGCTCAGGGTGACTTTCAGTAATGGTAGGGAAGCAGACTGGATTGATTGTAACATTATTCACTGGTGCATTTAATTAAGTAGACTCTTTTCCCCATTCACCCAACTTTGTTTATTTATTTATTTATTTATTTATTAAAGACAGGGTTTCACCACGTTGGTCAGGCTGGTCTTGAACTCCTGACCTCAGGTGATCCGCCCGCCTTGGCCTCCAAAGTGCTTGGATTACAGGCGTGAGCCACCGCGCCCGGCCCACCCAACTTTTAGGAAAAGAGGCAGATGAACCAGCACTGAGATCATATCTGGGGATCATCAGTTTTCCTGCTAGGCTCCTATGACTTCTGCCTGTACCATGGCCGATGATGGTAACTGATATCCTGACAGTTATCAGTGCCCTCCAGCGAAACACAACTAGGAGCATACCTACACTCGCACAAGTTGAGCTTACTGCAGTGAGGGAGAAGGCACACCAAAGGGCACCATGAGGTGGCTCAGGAGATGGTGTTGGGACGCCAGGATAGGATATGGGGACTTTGCTCTGGATTAGATGCTGTCAGGAAATGGGTACTTCTGTCATTTAGTATTTTAATAAATTATATCTATAGGGAGAGGAGATTAAAGTGGTGCCAAAGCTGAAATTGAAAAAGGAGCAATAGTCACACGTTAGCTGGGAGAGGAGGACGTTTGGTATTCTGTGGCTTGGACAAAGTTCATGTTTTGTCTGTGTTCAGATACTGCAGAGTGGTCTTGTTCTTGTCTTCATCCATCATGGTCACAGAGTGGCCTTTTCTGATGTTGATGCTGATGTTGGAAAGGAGAACACCAAGGACTGGCGGATAGAGCCGGGCCAGCGTCCAGGGATGAGGAGCTGCTTTTCTCTTGCTCATAGCTGGTCAGTAGGGTAGTGACCCTCTGGCACCGACGGGTCCTCATTCATCTTTCATCTAGGACAGAAAAGCCATTTTTTTTTATTGTAACAACAGCATAACATTAAATAGGATGGTGTAAGTAAAACAAAAATTGCTATCCCAACTACTTTTATTTTTCTCTGTTCTCTTCTGGTCTTTCTCCATGGGTATATTTGTTTTCCAAGTATGCCAGAGCATGCCAGTTATACATGTGGTTAAGTTTTATTTATTTTCTTTTTGATGGAGTCTTGCTTTGTCACCCAGACTGGAGTACAGTGGTGCAGTCTTGGCTCATTGCGACTTCCACCTTCCGGGTTCAAGCGATTCTCCTGTCTCAGCCTCCTGAGTAGCTACAGGCGCATGCCATCCGGTTACAGGTGTGCGCCACCACACCTGGCTAGTTTTTGTATTTTTAGTAGAGACGGCATTTCACCATTGTTAGCCAGTATGGTCTCAAGCTCCTGACCTTGTGATCCACCCACCTTGGCCTCCCAAAGTGCTGGGGTTACAGGTGTGAGCCACCACACCTGGCCACCATGTGGTTAAATTTTTTTTAAAAATTAATTTTATCATAAAACATTCATTAATTAAACAAAAAATTATTAAGCATTTTCTGTATGCTAGGTACTACTGTAACCTCATGTAGTTCCCATGCCATTGGGAAGATAGACAATAAACAGATGAATAGGAAATGTAATTTCAGCTAGTGATGAGTACCATCGAGAATAAAGTAGGGTATTGGAATGGAGAGGGGTGGAGGCACTCTTGGAGGTGGAGTAGTCTGGAAAGGCCTTTCTGGGGAGGGGACTTCTGAGGCCTGAATAATGTGAAGGAGCTCAGCACGTGATGATCCAAGGGAAGAGCTTTCCAGATGGAGAGAACAGCAAGCACAGAGTTCCCGAAGCAGAATGACCTTGGCATGATGGAGGCAGAAGCAGAAGGCCAGTGTCCTGGAGTGGAGCAGGAGAGGAGATGAGGGGAAGGGTCAGAGCATGGGGACCTTCTTGGCATGGTGAGGAGTTCAGATTTTATTCTGTGAAGGAAAGCTACTGGAGGATTTCAGGTGGAGAAGTGTCGTTCTGTGGCTGTGTTCTAAGGAACCACCCTGCTGTTCTGCTGAGAATAGGTGGTAGGAGGGTCAGAGTGGAAGCAGGCAGACTGTAGAACACTGTTGCAGACGTCTAGAACAGAGACAATGGGGGACTTACGGAGGCAGCAGTGGGGGTGGAGAGAAATGTCGGGTTCTTCATGTTTTGAAAGCAGAATATTCTAGACTTGCTGAATGATTGGATGTGGGGAAGGGGAGGGTCAAGGATGGCACCAAGGCTTTGGTTCAAGCTATAGAGTAAAGGGTAGTGCCACTGGTGCCATTTACTGAGCTGAGGAAGATGGGGTGCTCAGATGGATACAAATATTTGGCGATTACAAGGACAGATTTTTCAAGGGATTCTCCTGGCATAGGTGGATGAAGTAGCAATAGGTATCAGTTGCTCTTAGCCTCCTGTTTCCACCCTTGGTGGTACGTGGGCTCTGCAGTGTGTCATGGGTCGGTGGGCAATGTGTTGGTGACAGACGGTGACTCTGTGAGCAGATAGCATGGCAATGCTGGGACCCGAGGCAGGGAGTTTCCACACTCAGAGTGCTTGGATCCAGACAGGGTGGGGTTGGCATTTGTAAAGGAGCTTTGCTTTTTGTTATTGTTGTTCCTGTAGGCAGCTGGTGGGAGAGGTCTGCAAGTGACATATAAACGTAGGTGTTTGGTAACTGCAAGGTGTCTGTGTTGAAAGAACAAAATGTCAGGTAGAAATGTGGGTGAGAGTGTCCCATAAAGATAGATTTTGTTATGCGTTGACATGTATGGGATGAACTGGAAGCTTACAGAATCCAAGGAAATTTTAAGCTTAAAAGTGGTGCAGAAAGTGAGGCTTTGGAACCCAGGAAATAGCTACTACAGGTGCCAGCAGGTGGAATCCTCCAGGGCAGGAGCCCAGCCAGCCAGGTGGCAATACCCCTGTCTGCCCCCAGAAGGCTGTCCCTGTTCTTTCACTCCTGAATACCTGGGCCACCCTCGTTCAGCATGGAAATAAGCTCAGGATCCGGAATGGCTAAGCGGCAGTGCCTGGGCGCCTGGGTGAATGATGAATTTTGCATGTAGGACATGAGAAGTTTCCAATGGGTGATTCAGGAGGATGGGACCGAGCTTTGTAAGAATCAGCTGTGGTTCCCTGCGGAGGAGCTCCTGGGGTCTGTGTGTGCTTTCTTTGGTGGGCCTGCCCAGCAAGGCATTCAGTCATGTTGGATGGAATCATATGAACTGGTTGATATTCTGGGCAAGGTCCAGGCTTTATTGGTTCTGTATCTTGTTTGTGACCCTCACCTTTTGGTGGCTGTGCTGCTGTCACTGAAGCTTTCTGAAGCTGGAGCAGGAGGGAGGAGGAGCCGACTGGGCACCCAGGCTGGGGTGGTGTTGCTCTCCACATCCTAGCAGCAGTAGCACCATATGTGACTTTGGGGTTTGTAAAATGTTTCTCTTCCTGTGCCCACAGAGACTTCTGCGTAGAGCAGTTCAAAATTACTGTTGCTGCCTTACTTTATAAAAATGTTTTATTGAGGAATTTGATAATAGACTTATGGTGAACATTTTGAAATGCTTAGTGAAGTCAAAGACTTGATGATACCAGAAGAAAGACAACTGCTGATGAAAGTCTTAACAATCCTCCTCAGGATATTTGTGGAGGTCTCCATAGCTCTCATTGTGAACTAATTAGTTTGGGTTTGATTGTTCTTTGTTTTGCACATCAAAGTTATGAGTGAGTAATGCATCTGTGTACTCTTGAAAGAGGATATTCTACCTGTGGAGGGAGGATAGGGAAGCACTCCCAAAGAGGATACTTGTGGTGTGGGCATCATATAGGTTAGAAAATGTCATTTTGCGGCTGGGCATTTTGGCTCATGCCTGTAATCCCAGCACTTTGGGAGGCTGAGGCGGGCAGGTCACCGGAGGTCAGGAGTTCAAGACCACTCTGGCTAAAATGGTGAAACCCCTTCTCTACTAAAAATACAAAAAAGAAAAAAATTAGCTGGACGTGGTGGCAGGTGCCTGTAATCTCAGCTACTCGTGAGGCTGAGGCAGGAGAATGGCTTGAACCTGGGAGGCAGAGGTTGCAGTGAGCCGAGATTGTGATACCGCACTCCAGCCTGGGCGAGAGTGAGACGCCATCTCAAAAAAAAAAAAAAAAAAGAGAGAGAGAAAATGTCATTTTGCGTTTAAAGTATAAGCTAATGTTTGTGTGTCCGGCACCAGGTAAAGTGAAAACTCGCGTGGTTATCACACACTAGTTTGCGTTTATCATGTGCCCATGATTGGCTTTGTAACCACAGCAGACTAGAAACCTGAGAAAGCGTTCATAGTTTTCACTGGAATAAAGTAGAGACACTCATATATTTTAGCACACTTTACCTAAAATTTGAGAAGCTAATGAACATACCTGTGTAGTGTTCACGTTGGTGTTCCCTTTGGAGTTCTTCCTGAGCAGGACCATGTTGATGCTCCCAGGAGGTGACCGGCACATGAGTGCTGGTATCCACCAGGGTAGGGAAATAATAGCCTGAAATGTTATCATTTGGAGTTTTGCTGCTGCTCTTTGTATGGTACAATAGGTCTAGACCTGCTGTGTATTTGTAAAAGCGCATGCAATAGATAGATGAGGAGAAATGCAAAACAGCTGTCAACAATGCAAATATAACACTGCACTGCAGTGTGAAAATACTGTGGTCCTTACACCGTCCTTTAATAAAAATAGGCTTTTAACTGCATCATTTTCTCTTAGTTGTGTAGTAAATCTTCTATTTACAGAACTTAGCCTGAGTATTTTGTAAAAATCAAGCAGCCAAGAAGTATGATTTCCTCAACAGTCTTTGTCTTGCCCTTTTACAGATGGAGTAAAATCAGGTGTGTAAAAAATAAAAAAAGCAGTTTGAGCTGACGTGAAAGGTATTTCAGATTTATGCTTTGCAGATGATACTGGTATGATTAATGCATTCATTGCTTTTTTTTTATTGCTTTTCACAGATAATGTACATGATGCATGGAAAATGTTGTGGCTTTAAATCTTTGCCAGGTTTAGACTGTGAATATCAACAGATGTTATCATATAAGTACCATAATTATTATAAAATAAAAAATTTGTCGTGAAATGCAGTGACATAAATTTCATTTATGTAAATTGCTTTCATTAGTATAAAACCTTAGTGTAGCTGTTAGGGTTTGTGAAGCACTTTAGATGAGATTAGCTTGGTATAAAGTGGTCACAAATGAGTTGCTTTAAGTTTAACTGACAAGAAAATAACATTCAAAGCTTAGGAAATTACTGAGGCATTTGTTTTCAGCCTGCATTGCTGGTACCGCTTAAACGGGTTGACTATGAATTAATAACAATAGACTGCGGGCTCAATAATTGCAGAAAATAATTGAAAGGAGACCTTAAATAATCACTCAAAAGTATTTTGGTCTTGCTCATTTCTGTTCTGTTTCTGTTTTTCTTTGGTATGCCTGCCCACCTCTTCGGTACTGCCATTATCAGCAGTGTTCGGGTTTGCACAGCAGGAGTTTTGTCAATAGTTTGTGGTGCGTTAGGGCAACAACACAGAACTTGCATTTAGATGTGTCAGAATACAAATATTGGGTGCCTGATGGAGCAGCTATAATGGCTGAGCAGACCACTGTGTTCTTAGCAAAGACGGTGCTGCCCTCACATTCCTGTGGCTGGGTAGCGGCCAGTTGCTCTCTGCCCTCAGGAGGGATTCGCTCCAGCAGTGTCGGCAGGTGGCTGAGGTTGTTCCTCCCTGGCCCTGAGCTCTCTCTGTTCTGCTCTTTTTCTTACATCCTTTCAAACCAAACAAAGCAGGAATATTCTCTCCCCTGTCTCGCAGATAATTACTATTATATTGCCCTTTTGATCTAGGTTAGAGGGGGGCATTCTGACTCATTTACTGAGTTTCACAGAAGGACACTAAACCCGATTGAGATCATGGAATTACTTGTGGTCATACTGGGTCATGTCGCAGTTAGCAGATGCCAGACTCACATCCCTAGTTCCCACAGCAACATTTTTAGATCCTACTGTGACATAGAAAGGTTGTTTTTTTGTTTTTGTTTTTTTTAGGCGAGATCCTGTTATCCAAGGACTACTTGCTGGATTAGTTTTCTCCCTTAAATGTGTTTTACTATACTTCCCGGAGGAAGGGAATATTCTCCAGCTGAAACAAACAAAGCGGTACTTGTTTGGGAGTAGCCCAGGTATCACTGTTGAGCAATCAAAGGTCATTTAATTGTATCATTAAAGTCAGTCCTATGAAAACAGCAAATGCTGCTAATGACTCTCTTTGCTCGCGTGCTGTCAGCCAACAGGGCAGGATGGAATTTTTTTTTTTTTTTTTTGAGATGGAGTCTTGCTCTGTTGCCCAGGCTGGAGTGCAATGACGTGATCTCGGCCCACTGCAACCTCCACCTCCCAGGTTCAAGCAATTCTACTGCCTTAGCCTCCCGAGTAGCTGGAATTATAGGCACCTGCCACCAAGCCCGGCTAATTTTTTGTATTTTTAGTAGAGATGGGGTTTCACCATGTTGGCCAGGCTGGTCTTGAGTTCCTAAGCTCAAGTGATTCGCCTGCCATGGCCTCCCAAAGTGCTGGGATTACAGGTATGAGCCTGGCTGCGGATGCTTTTTACTATATCATACATCAAACTGACTTCAAGCGCTCTGTTCTCGCCATTGCAGCCCACTCTGTGGACATGCACCAGGTGCGTGGAGCAGCCCCAGGGTGGCTGGGCCTGGAGTCACATGGTGTGGTTCTGTCAGGATCAGTGAACCCAGCAAAGCTGTTGGGCTTACATCCACTGAGGAGCTAGTGCCACTCTGGATCCAAGTTGCGGAAGGAGGAAGATGCAACAGAAGGACCTGGTTTTGTTTTTGCCCAGAAGAGCTCCTAGTTGTGTTGGGCAGGTAGCTCATCTGAATTGTACAAGGTGGTTGATTTTTTTCAACTTGCCTTGTTAGTCAGGTACTGAAGTGTGAAGTGCTGTGATAAGAAGCCAAAGGAGGTGCACTCCAGGGCGGCTGCTGCCGGGAGAAGCGGAGTTTTGAGTTGGTTCTTGGCAGTCTGATATGTGTTTGTGAGGGAAGGCACTAAGGAGGGGCTAGCAGGTGGCATAGGTCAAAGACAGGGAGAAAGAGGACACACCTTGTTTGCAGTGTGTGGCGAAAGGCAGGCCCTGAGGTGGGTTCAGTGAGCTGGGCTACAGTGTACGGGGAGGCTTCCTGTGGTGTCCTCTCCTGGGGGAGCTTTCCCACCAGCGTAGGGTGTCTGAAAGCAAACTCTTGTCTCACTTTCCTTCAGATGGCTTCTTCCTCTCAGGAAGCCACACCACTGTCCTCTCAAGCACCTAGACCTGAACCGGAAGAATTATCCTTGTGATTTTTTACCAAGAACTGGTCAGTCGCCTGTGTCTTTCACAGGACTGTGCTGCTGGTCCAGGTACAGCTGCCTTCCCGCTAGAGTTCTGGGAGGAACTTCCTGGCCACATGTTGCCTTTAGGCTCTCCTTGCTCCCACTGGCCTGTGTGCCACTTGGTCATGACCAGGTTAATCCTACTGCCTTCCTATTGTGTTTTTTGGGGGAAGCTTCATCTTCTCAGAGGTTTTCAAGGCTGCCCATGGCCCAGCCCTAAGCTTACCTCACGTTACTCCTCTGCAAGAAGCTCTTTCTTTAGAGATGAGTACTGTAATCTACCTGAGAGTTCACCCAGTCATCCTTTTCACTGAAGAACTGGGGAAAACAAGGCTCAGACATGGGGAGTACCTTGACCAAGCCCACGAAAATTAGTGGCCATGCCGGAATTGGAACCAAGGCCCTTTCCATCTCAGTTCAGTGTTTTTTTGTTTTTTCGTTTGTTTGTTTCTAGAGATGAGGTCTTGCTCTGTCACCCAGGCTGGAGTGCAGGGACATGATCATAGCCCACTGCAGCCTGGAACTCCTGGGCTCAAGTGATCCTCCTGCCTCAGTCTCCTGCATAGCTGGGATTACAGGTGTGAGCCCCCACACCCAGCTTTTCAGTTCAGTTCTTTTCTTCCTTTATTCAAACTGTTGTTCTCTCTCCCTTGTCCCATCTCACCCTGTCCTGCCCCTTCTGTTCACATCCTATCCATTTCTAGAAACTTTTTCTTGATTTTTATGCACTTAACAATAAACAGTTATTGATCACTTACTGTAGGCTAGATGCTGTGCCAGACCCTGGGGTATAGCAGTTAACAAAGCAGGTACTGTCCACATCCTCACAGAGTACACAGTGAAGTGGGGGAGGGAGAACAAAGAAAAAAGTGACTATATCATTACAAGTTATGCTAAGTGCCAGGAAGAAAAATCTTAACAGCAAATGGTTAGTGAACACTTAAACTATGGGCCATTGCACTATGGGAAGGACTTTATGTGTATTCATTTAATCCTTACAGAACCTTGTGAAATAGATTTCCCTAATTTTACAGAGGAGGAAACTGAGACTTCAACTCAGTAACTTGCCCAAGGTCTCACAGCTACTACGTGTGGAGTCAGGATTGGATTCCAGGCAGTCCATATTGTTAGTGGCTCAGATACTGCCTCTGCATCAGAAAGGGGTGCTGTGAGAGAGAATAATGGAAAGACCTACTTTTCTTTGAGAAGCATGGTCAGGGAAGGCCTTGGTAAGGAAGTAATAACCTGATGCATTAAAAAAGAGACTAATCAGAGGGTAGAGTAGCGGGGACAGAAGTTAAATCAGGGAGAGTAGTAAGGAGGCTGTTACGTCCCTCCAGGTGAGAGAGCCTTACTGGGGTGGACGTAGCGGGAGATCGTGAATTGGAACAGTGACAGGAGAAGTGCAGATGTATAGAGGTTGGAGCGTTAGGAGTTTACATGAGCAGAAACCAGTGGTAGCACACATAACTCTTACAGAAAATTGCAGGTATAAAGAAAATACCCCAGTTTCTCTGACTAGCGAGGAGTGTGATGGATGGTAAGGAACAAGGGTGAAGGGTATCAAGAATGACTCCCAGATTTCAGTGGAGGAAATAGGTGGCTGCAAGTGATGTTTGCTGAGCTGGGGAAGTGTAGGGGGAGAGGAACGGGTTTGGGATGCTGGGATCAAGATTTCTGGTTTGGACACTGTTACAAGGCAGTGCTTTGAGACATCCAAATGTCAACTTCCAGAAAATTTATGTATGAATTAGAAACCCAGAGGTGAGGTCTGGGTTGGAGAATCATAGGTATGTATGGAAAAAAGCCAAGGTAATAGATGAGATGACTCAAGAAGAAATTACGATGTGAGAAGAGAGGATGGCTCAGGACTCGGTCCATTTAGGGGTGAGTTAGAAGAGGAGGACCTGGCAAAGACAAGGAAGATTTGTTAGAGACATGGAAAGAGGCTGCTGGCTTGTGCCTGTAATCCCAGCATTTCGGGAGGCCAAGAGAGGAGGATTGCTTGAGGCCAAGAGTTTGAGGCTGCAGTGACCTATGATTGTGCCACTGCACTCCAACTTGGGTGATCGAGTTAGACCTTGTCTCAAAAAACAAACAAACAAATAGAAAAGGAAAAAAATCAGGTCAGTGTTACATCACAGAATCCAAAACAAGATGGTGTTTCAAAAGGAGGGAAGTATCAATTCTGCTGAGACACCAAGTAAGATGACCCAGAGGATGACCATTGGAGGAAGCAGCATGGAGGGTATCAGTGACCGTAGTATGCATGGTTTTGGTGGGTGGGGCGCAGGCCAACCTGGAGAGGAGGTGGAGCTCATATGTTTTTTACAGATCCAACAGTCTCAGACATTAGTCTGTTGTCTTTCCTTCCATTTAGAATTCACTCCTAGAGCTCTTATACTTGTTTGTGGTGTTCTTTCAGGCTTATTTTTTAAATTAAAAAAATTGTTTTTAGAGATGAGGTCTTTCTCTGTCACCCAGGCTTGAGTATGGTGGTGGAATCGTAGCTCACTGCAGCCTCTAACTCCTGGGCTCAAGCTATCCTCCTGCCTCAGCCTCCCAAGTAGCTTGGACTACAGGCACATGCCACCATGCCTGGCTAATTTTTAAAACATTTTTTTGTAGAGGTAAGGTCTCATTATGTTGCCTAGGTTGGTCTTGAACTCCTGACCTTAACAATCCTCCCCCTTCAACTTCCCAAAGTATTGGGATTATAGGCATGAGCCATTGCTCCTGGCCCAACCTTGTTTTGATATTAAGCATCTTAGAGCTTTGATACAGGGCCTATCAATGTTAGAACTAGAAAGGAAGGGGGAACTGAGGCCTGGGGTAATGTGGTTTGTTTAGGGTGACAGTGAACTAGTGGCAAAGTTAGGACAACACTAAATGCAACTTAGGTTATGAACAGGGTAATGTAACTGTTTACCTGTGTCTCTCTCCAGCTGAGGTAAAAGCACCTTGAGGACAGAGACTTGGATTGTGCCTGTGTCCATCTCCTATAGTACCCAGCCCGGGGTTACCTAGTGTTACCTACTTGTATTTTGAATGCATGAAGGCCCCTGATTTGGTTCACCATGGATGATCCTAGTCAGTGCACTTATCCCCAGGGGAACATAGTGTTTCATCTTTTTGTCCCCTTCAGGATACATATAGTCCTTTCTCACCAGGGACTTTTCCTCTCCCTCATCTCTTTACTCCTAGCCATAGATGATTGCTAATGGTGACAAGCTTATCTGGCTTCTAAGTTGCTGTGTCCGAGAGATGAGAGAGGGTGCCCTGTAGTGCCACACGGCACTTCGCAGAACAGCAGCATCGACTGTGCCTTTGTGCTGCGTGCAGTATTGAGACATCAGAGAAGAAAATGGGATCTCATGATGTCTCTAGTCAGTTGCCTCCAATCATGAAAGACTAAGGCTGGCACTTAGGATTTTAGCACCACGGTTTCAGCCACCCACGACTGTAGCCACAATCGGTTGAGAATATTGATGTTCTGAGGGCCTGTGGTAGATTCTTCTAAGACCCCGCTGAATACCACACTGGGAGGCTGCTGCAGTCCTATTCCCTGGCATGCATTAGGCATTCATTTCTGTTTCAAGACAATTCTTTAATCTCAAATTCTTTCTTTTTCTTTCCTTTTCTGTGACCACTGGTCCAGCATTCCTGGTCGATTTTTCTTTTTTTCTAAATGAAAGCTTGGTGGTGTGCTATAAAGAAAAGCTAAAATATATTGGCAGTATTTTTGAGGAATTAATTTTAGAAGTTTGGATATAAGAGTGTTGCTTTAAGGTCATTCTGTACACAGGTAACTCTTAATATTGCATCATTTACCTGAAATGCAGCCAAATCAGTTTTCTTAGTGACAGATCAGAGGGCTACAAAGTATTTTATGAACTAATGAGTGTTTTGAGTGTCTACTGGGTGTTAGTAGCTCACTGTTAGGTGACCTATGAAATAACATAGGTTGTTTCATTGGAGCTTCCCAGCAGCCTTCTCAGGTTAGGTGTTAGAATCCCCATTTTGCTTATGGTGGAAAAGTCAGTGAAGTTAAAGAGCTTGCTCAAACTCAGAGAGGAAGTGGGCTGTGGAGCCATCATTCCAAGGCCAGATATCCCACCCCTAAGGTGACCACTCTTCTCTTAAGTCTATATTTTGAAGGATTGTAGAATAACAAAGGACGTGGATTGCAGTTTTTTAGGAATGTCTTAGAGCTTTGAATGGACAACTCCGCTGTTCAAATTGAGTCTATTTCTTCTGTTTAAGAAGAAATGTTTGTTTTGGAGTGCTTAAAGGAGGCTATATGTTATTTGCATGTTTCGAAGAGGAAGATTGCCAGCTACTGATAGGAATTTGACTTGTAAATTGCTACATGGCTCCCTATGCCCTACCCTGAAAGCACTGGTTTATAATACTGGATTGATCAATGATCAGTTCGAAGTTTGTTACAGATTGGAGTTCAGCTTCTGTCTAGAGGGGAAAGTCACTTCCAGATAGGTCTGCAGAAAGCAGCTGAAAACTTTATTTGGAGAATTGGAACTCTGCGTAGAGAAGATAAACATCTAAGGCACTAACCATATAGCTGTGGATACAGATGTATAGAAGAGAGGGCCATTTGAATTCTGAGTTTCTTTTTAAAAATTTTAAAATTTCTTTTTATTAGTTTTTAAGAGATGGAGTCTCTGTTTCTTAGGTTGGAGTACAGTGATGTGATCATAGCTCACTGTAGCCTCAAATTACTGGGCTCAAGTGATCCTCCTACCTCAGCCTCCTGAGTAGCTGGGACTATAGGTGCATGCCACACTGCCTGGCTAATTTTTTTTTTTTTTTTTTGAGATAGAGTCTTGCTCTGTCGCTCAGCCTGGAGTGTAGTGGTGCAATCCCAGCTCACTGCAACCTCCACCACCAGGGTTCAAACGATTCTCCTGCCTAAGCCTCCCAAGTAGTTGGGATTACAGGTGCGTGTCACCATGCCTGGCTAATTTTTGTATTTTTAGTAGAGATGGTTTCACCATGTCGGCCAGGCTGGTCTTGAACTCCTGACCTCAAGTGATCCCCCTGCTTTGGCCTCCCAAAATCCTCCCTTTGGCTGGAATTGTAGACGTGAGCCACTGTGCCCAGCCCTGGCAAGTTTTTTAATTTTACTTTTTTTTTTTTTTTAAAGACACACTCTGTTGCCCAGGCTGGAGTGTAGTGGTGTGATCTTGGCTCACTGCAACTTCCACCTCCTAGGTTTAAGTGTGTCTCCTGCCTCAGCATCCTGAGTAGCTGGGATTACAGGTGCCCAGCTAATTTTTGTATTTTTAGTAGAGATGAGATTTGGGCAGGCTAGTCTTGAACTCCTGACTTTGTGACCCGCTTGCCTCGGCCTCCCAGAATGCTGCGATTACAGGCTTGAGCCACTGCACCTGGCCTTAATTTTACTTTTTTTGTAGAGATGGGATCTTGCTATGTTGCCCAGGCTAGCCTTAAATTCCTGGCCTCAAGTTATCTTCCCACCTTGGCCTCCCAAAGTACTGGGATTACAGGCCAGAGTCATCACAGCTGGCCAGTTCAGAGTTTCTTAAAGTATGATTCTGTTATGTAAATTTGTGGGTGCGTCTCTTCCATATTTCTATGTGTTTAAAACTGCAAGCTTTGGCTGGGCGTGGTGGCTCCTGCCTGTAATCCTAGCACTTTGGGAGGCTGAGGTGGGTGGATCACTTGAGGTCAGGAGTTCGAGACCAGCCTGGCCATCATGGTGAAACCCCGTCTCTACTAAAAATACAAAAATTAGCTGGGCGTAGTGGCATGTGCCTGTAATTCCAGCTACCTAGGAGGCTGAAGCAGGAGAATTGCTGGAACCCAGGAGGCAGAGGCTGCAGTGAGCCAAGATTGTGCCACTGCACTCCAGCCTGGGTGACAGAGTGAGACTCTGTCTCAAAAAAAAAAAAAAAAGAAAGAAAAAGAAAGAAAGAAACTGCAAGCTTTAAATAGAAGGGTTTAACATTTATAGGTTACTCATAGTCTACAGATATCCACCAGGCCTCTCATTCTAATAGGAATGATACCCTCTGTTAACATTTGTGTGGCTTGTTTGGCTGGTAAATACATTTAAAAATATTTCATATCTTTATAATTTCAAAAACATAGAAAAGTTAGGAAAAATATACCTTTCTCCTTTCTTAAAATCTTTCTGCTCACTTAAAAACGACGTCTGTGAATGTGTGTTTGTGTGAATGTGTTTGTGTGTGAATGTGTATTTGTGTGAATGTGTGTGTGTGAATGAGTGTGTGAGTGCATGTGTGAATGTGTTTATGTGAATGTGTTTGTGTGAATGTGTGTGTGTGTTTGTGTGAATGTGTGTTTGTGTGAATGTGTGTGTATGTATATATGTTTGGGATCATATCATAGATACTTTCTGGCCAGTTGCTTTTTTCATTTCATGTACAGTGCACATTTACATATCAGTAAAATATTTTGCCTCATGATTTTTTGTTTTCTTTTTTAAGGCAGGGTCTCACTGTGTTACCGAGGCTGGCGTGCATTGGCGCCATCTTGGCTCGCTGCAGCCTCTATCTTCTGGGCTCAGATGATCCTCCTACCTCAGCCTCCTGAGTAGCTGGGACTACAGGCGAGTGCCACCACACCTGGCTAATTTTGGTATTTTCTGTAGAGACTGGGTTTTGCCATGTTGCCCAGGGTGGTCTTGAACTCCTGGGCTCAAGCAGTCCGCCCACCTCAGCCTCCCAAAGTTCTCGGATTGTAGGCATAAGCCACTGCACCTGGCTTACTGCATGATTTTGAATGGTGGGAGATATAGAAATTATTCCGTTGAACATAAAAGCCATATTTAATTTAGCCAATCCCCATGGTAACCAGCCTCACAGATGAGGCTTGTGAGCCCACCTTTTCTAAATGCTTGGCATTAATGCTGTCAGTTGGACACAAAAGTGTCAGGGAGCTGTACAAGGTGGTTCTTGCTAAAGATACTCAGGATCTCGATGCCCATTGAGATCAGGCATAGATCCAGTCACCTGTTAAAAAAGCAAATAGAAATCATCACCTAGATAAAATTGATCCATTGAAGCTAAAAAAATCAAGCCCTTTAAGTGACTTGAGACAGCCAGAAGGAAAATGTGATGTTACAGGGCTTTGTAGCCACCATTCTCATAGCTTAGTGCAAAGGTATAGGAAATATTTTCACAGAAATGTTTCTCTTTTAGAGAGTTTTTTCAGATAAAGAAGGCTTGTTTAATTCAGGAAGAGTTATTTCATAGGAAATTAAATCTTTGTAAATCCTCTGCCACATTTCCACACTTGCTAGTTCTCTGGCAAATGATGGCTTTTGAGTGGTTCAGGAAGGGTTTCTTGAGAGCAAACAGTTCCATGTTTTAGACGTATTTGTGTTTTTATTTTTTAATTGGATAAGTGAGAGACATGTATTTTCCCTTTGTATTTGTCTCTGAGTGATGTTGCCGGTTCTGAAACTCAGAATGGTAATTAATTACTAGTAATGATTTTTTAAAACAAATTTCACTTGGTGAAAATGTTTTTGTGGGTGTGATGAATGACTCTAAAGCACTTTTACAACACAACCAGTGATGCTGGGCAGGCGCTGGAGAGCGGCTGCTGCTTAGAGATCAGTAATTGTTACATCATGGTTTGGTATGCTCAGTGGTGTCTAATCAGGTCGTGTGCTTGGGAACCATGAAATAATTCTCTTTTCAAGTCTTAGTGCATCATTTTTTCTGACATTGATCAAAGGTTGGAGAACTAGTATTATATTTGTAGCCAGGGTATTCATAGCTGTCTTACATTCTTAATCTTTTGGCTATTTAGTTGAAATATATCTATGCCTCTTAAATATTGAAAGCATAATATCCTTTAACCTACAACTGCAGAGTTAAAATGAATTTTATGTGAAATATTTAGTTGTGGACCACATCTTCAGCTTTTTATATGCCACAGTGGTCTTTTTTTTTTCCTTCCATTGTCTGATAGTGAGGTCATTTTCAGTCCTCTGAGAAATTCTATTCCCAGCCAGATGCGGCTCATATATTAAAAGTAGCACCTGTGGCTAATATCACAGCAGCTTACCATAAATTTACATGGTAACTAGGATTATATCTGTCAAGACTGTTAAAAAACATCTAGATTTAATTTGATTTCCAGTATTGTAGAAGCTATCCAACATTTTGCTTCATAACTATATTTTAAAAGTTAAAAATCACTCCATTGTTAAGTTTTATAGCACTCCTAGTGCCCATTAAGTTGATTTGTTCAATGGAGGTCAGAGTAAAGCAACTTGGCTACATTAAGATCGGAAACCAACCCATTTGTGACAAATTTAGTCCTTTCGTGTGAATCTTCTCAACGTTTCTGCACTGATTGGATTCAGGTGTAGCTTATGTCAGTAGCATTTAACCTCAAAAGAATGAGCATTCTGATTGGGTTGTTGTAAATTATGAAGCATTTTGCTTTTGCTTGTTTAAATGTAACTGTTGACTCCGTTGCCCCTGCCTGACTGCGCCACTGCATATGCCTAACCACGAGTGGTGTGGGTTTGAAGACATCTCAGAAAATTGGGGTACGTGCCCTCATCCCTTTCCCTTCTTTATGTGACCTTCCTAAACACCTTTATTCCCCATTATCCTTTGAGTCATCTCCCACATGTTACGATCTGCACACCTGCAGTTATAAAATTATTTTGGGGTGTCATTATATCATGTTGTTCACCAACTTTCCAGCATTTATGAATACAATAATGATTCACTATAAATCAAAATAATTTACAAGTTACAGAGCATCTGCTCCTGCAAATAAGAATTGAATGATGAATTTCTGTAGTGTCCTCTCATTTGACATGGGTCCTTAAAACAAAACTGGTAATATATTTCTCTGTATTTGTAAAATTTAGCTAGCAGTCCAGAATGGAATTAAAACGTAAGTTCAACTTTCTGGAAATTTTGTGTTTTAAAACATGTTGATAAATATAAACCAGTTAAGAAACAAGCAAAGTCTGTTTCCTCATTAGTAGTTGCAATTGGCTTGGCAGTCATCTTGCCTCAGAAGGAGACAGTTGTCATGTTAAGTGTTGGCGCTGAGGCAAGGGCAGCGTGCATAGCCCAGAGTGGAAATGCCCGCTTTAAGCTGGAACTCAGTGTGGAAGTTCTTTCTGCTCTGTTGATCTTTCTGGAGGGAAGTTGTAAGCTTCTTTGGCCTGGGTCACACTAAGGAAGTGGAATGGCAGCCAAGAATTATTATGCTGAACATGTTGTGGTGATAGATAAAAGATGATTAGAAGTGAGGCTAAAATTATAATTTAGTGTATTACCAAGTGTAATTAGTCACTTAACAGAATAAGAAAATACTGTTAATAACTGATTTGGAACCTTGTAAAATATTTCTTAGTGAATTTTGACGTCGTCTTTGTGTACTAGGATGAGTTGAGTTCTGTGGGTGACTTGGGTGCCCTGGTTGTGACTCTGGCTTGCTGTGCAGGTTCCCCTTGGACTTCCATGGAGAGGAAGAGTGAGAACGAGATGGCTGTGCCCAGCTCCAGCCTCTCGCACAGGCTTCTGGATTGCTTTCCCTCTGCTCCTTCATTCCTTAACAGCTCTCCGTGGTTGGTCTTTCTGTCCTCCCCAGCCGGCACTGGATGCTCCTTGATGGACAGAAACTGTGACCAGGGTCAGAGCCCAGGAAGGTACTGGGTACAGAGCAGCAGATTGGTAACTGTGTATATCACATGCTTTCAGGAGCAGACTGTTGAGAAGATTCTGGGATTTCCAAACATGTTTAAGGTTTCAGATCCTGTGTGGAAAGCGGAAATGAAACTGATAACTCGTTTTGCTGACCCTGATCCTTTTTCTCTTCAGTCATCCATTGCAGTATGATTTTGTTTCTAAAGGTATCAGTTGATGTTCTGAAGGGGACAGGATTCATGAAGTTGATGGTGATAAGGCTGTCTTGCCATGGAGTTACCTTTAAGATCCCCGAATTTAGCCTAAAAGGGCCCAGGAGCTGCATCTGTCCAACGGCCAAAGACATAACTTGAGAAGGTTGATTTTGAGAATAGAAGACCTGTTTATTTTCAGGGAGAAGCATTATTTCTTCTTCAACTCAGAGATGAGTTAAATCCTAAAATGATCACTGAAGTATACAGTGCCAGCTTTTGTCACTCATTAATGCCCTGTTACTTTAGGTGTAGGAAAAATGGCTATAATTTAAAACCGAATGAGCCAATTTTATAGCACTAAATAGGTATAAAGTACTTTTGCATGCATTGACTTAAAAGACAGTGTTTAGCTTGGTTCTTTCCTAATTAACATTCCATGTTGAAAAATGAAAACCATGGTATTAACTTTTGTATTTAGAATTTTGTTTTAAGCTTTGTAAAATAGTGTTGTGTATTTGTTTTTTCAGATTTGAGATTATATCAGTAAAGCATTTATTTCTTCTAATGAAATCCTTATTTAGCAAAATTTGGCTATTAATACAGTTAGTATTAGATAAACAGATATGTCCATTTTACATGAAAATATTTTTTTTAATTCCTTCTATCCACAGATATGTTTTTAAAAAATACACGCAACTTTTCCTTTGCTAAATTAAAGATGAATTTTATTTGAGAAATCAGTTACTTTGGTGTTCTGAGACCAGGCTATAAATCTAATATTGCAGTGTTTTAGGACTATAATTAAGAATAGGTTCTGCTGGTAAATGTTGGGAAGAGGCAAAGAAGAAAGTTACAATACATTGCCTATTTACCAATTAACCATTACCTGCCAAAAGCACATCAGACTCACACAGCGGACATCCGCTAATCCAGCGGTTAGCTGTTCCGGGCTCTAATGCACACTGTTTTACACGTTAACGGTTTTGAAGTTCCAGGCCAAAGCTGACCTTTCACATGTGCCCCGTTCACAGTAGGAATCTCCACTCACTGCTTCCTGTCAGAATGGATTATGGTGACACAGCCCAGGGCCCACTTTGGCTGCAATTAAGTTTTTGATCAGAATTATTTCGTTCACAAACAATCACATTTGTTAAAATGTTACATCTGCCCTGAGAACCACTGGCAGACTCTCAGTTTATCAGTGTGGTGCGAGTGTAATTCTTCATTTGTTTTTCATAAAATGGCAAACCATCTTATACATGTTATTTAATGTTTTTTCTTTTGTTGGTTTCTGCCTTTCATTTCGTTGGGTTTGGAAGGAAACTGTGTCTTGAAATTAGTTTGAAGCTGCTTGAAGACTGGGAATTTGAATGGAATTGCTTTTGGTGCAGAGTAAAATTATCCAGTTGGGAGCCAAGACTCAAATATTATTTCCAAAAATTGTTAGTGGTGGTTCTGTTTCTCACACGAGGAAACGTTTTAGCCTTGTGCGTGTGGGGTTTGAAGCTCTGCTTCTTGGTCTGCAGTGCCTGTAGCCTCCATGCCTACAATGTCGCTGCCTTTCGGTAATTATCATAAGGCATGTCTCCAGATCCTCCACTGTGGCCGTCGACTTTGGTGCCAGAAGTGAAACCAGTCCTGCTTCAGTAGACTTGGCTCTTGTGCTTCTTTGCCTTCCTTTTAGAAGTCATTTTCTCACTAAGGAGTGGCAGCAGAGAGACACTGAAGGAACCTTTTTTCTGAATGACCATTTTTTGTCTATGAAGTGATGTGGGTATCGGTGGAACTTTTGAGTTTTATAGCTGATTTTCACTGTTTGACGAGGGTGTCCTCTCACCCTTTTGTGACCTTCCTATTCTGGAGAAGAGTCTGTGTGCTTGGGAGCTTTATGTGTTGGGTGGGGTACTTTGGGAGCACAGGATTAGAGTTTGACTTAGAATGGAAATTAACCTTTGACTTAACTGTGTGTGAGAGTGGAGGCTGGGAAGCTGGTGCTGAGGGGATGGAGTTAGGAGGCTGTGAAGTTAGGAATGCTTGAATGCTGTCTGAGAGGTTTAGAAATTTTAATTACTTTTCAAAAATGTATACTTAGAATACTGTTAAAGGAATTTTTACCAGGTTTTAAAATATTGCATTAAAACTCAAACCATTTCCCATTTGTTTTGACGTAACCAAACTCATTTATTACTAACTCCTAACATTACAAGGGGCAAAAGAAAGGTGTTGTACCAAAAAACCTTTTTAGCTGTAATTTTTTAAGCTTTTTAATAAAGCAGGACCTAGCTGCACATTTAAAATCCAAAGACTTTACTTAAATGGGGTAATGTCAGTACTGGCTATATTAATATTACCTTCTTATTGTCAGATTTGTGAGCAGGCATAAACCTGTTTTCTTAAATCTATTATAATTGTGTTTTTTATTCTTTTAAAAATCGTATTTGGAATATACCTGACTATACTTAGTATTTAAAGGAAATATAGTTAAAGAAAATACTGAATAGTATTACATTTTAAAAAGAAACCCCAACAAGTAACCTTCCAAAAATAGGCATTCCTAAGTTTCTTTTACCTGTCATCATTCAGTACCGTCCTGTCTTCTTAAAAAGTGGCACACAGACAGAAGGTGGCCAGGCAGAATTTATGTCTCATTACAAGCTCATGTTAATGTAGTCATTTTTAATTTTCAGATTTTGATGTTTTGTTGATTTTTTTTGAGATTCTGAAGTTTTTAGAAGTTTGTATTTATAACTTTTTAAGCTCATGTAATGCATATGGGGCATCTGCTGGGCCATAGGAGGAATCTTCACTTTTAGAGGGTGTTTTTAGGGAAGTCTGAGGCAGTCAGGAGAAAGAATGGTGCATAGTGCCCCTGTCTGTGCAAAAAACCAGAGGCTCCTAAAATCCTGTGTAGCATCTACCATGTACAGATAACCTCCAGGCGTAAAACTTTAAATGCATCTAAGGAAGGGACAGCCTTCTGCCTGCAGTAAACAGCAGCTTCACATGAAATAGCCAAGAAGGTTCAAAAATGCTCTTTCTGGAAAGACTGAGACAGACATCTGTGCCTTCGGGTCTGCCTTACAGTATATGAAACTGAAAGATAGATTGGACACTTAACTACCTTAAAGTTTTACTGGAGCTTGTAAAAACACTTCTGAGATCCCAGATAGGTCCTTTATGCCAGACAGAGCACTCTAGATTCTTTCCCAACTACCATGAAAAACTAGCCCTGTCTTCCTCAACAATATGATTGCTGGCTTAAGGTTACCCCCCACTCTGTAATATGAATTGTTTTTTTAAATCAGTCTCTGTAGAGACTGTCAAAAATTGCCAATGCTGAGTATATTTCAAGTTGTCATGGCGGGTATTGGGGAAAGTTTTCAATTAGCAATAATAGCACCTTGGATAAACCTCATTGGCTACGATACTGCCACTGCGCAAAGCTGAAAAAATTTGTTTTAATCACCCGGAACATGGCACGTTTCTCCTTACGTTGGCCATCAGGTCACACAGTGGGAAGAACTCCACCTATCATTGGTCCACCTGCTTCTTTCCATTATGGGAAAGCTGAGGCTGAGAGGGAGAAGTAACTCTTCCAGATGAGAGAGCTAGACGTGGACTCAGGTACACCTTCCCTTCTCTTATCTGTGGACTCTGCCGCCACAGGACTGTTTGAGTAATTTTCCATCACATTCTGCATGACTCAGAGAGATTTAAAGTTAAAGCAGAGCACCACTCTTGTAAATAAAATGAATTCAAACTCTAACAATCGTAAGGCATGATTTTCCAAGCCTCCAAGATTTAGTAACTGCTGCCATCCCTGCCAGTGCCAACTCTCTTGGTCTCATGAGGCCTGGTTCTCTGGCTTGTACATTTCTTTTAGAACCACCCCAGTTTATTTCTGACCTTGTGCCCATACCCCATAGTCATGGTGCAGCATATTTTTTGTTTTTTAATAACCCTGGATGTGCAGCTGGTCATATTTCCTAAGGTTTCAATGAAGAATGTATCTCAGAACACCAGGGTAGGAATGGCTCCCAAGTTTGCACTGGGTGCTTGAGGTAAGGTTAGGCAGACCCAGAGGGTAGTGGAGAATTTGACCTCATTATGAAACTCGTTAAAGGTCATAATTTTGAAAACGTAAGATAGGAGTTATTTCAGAGTGGTACTCTGTTCTCTAGGCGCTAAAGACAGAAATGTATGAAGCTCTTTTGCATCCTGACTTCCCAGCCTTGGTGAGTGGCCCTCTTCTGGACAAGTGCAGGGGCTGAGTGTGGAGGTTGAGTAGCATGTCCACAAAGACACGTGTGATGGGAAGAAGTATTTTGAGCATAAGAACTTGGTTCCTGGCTGGACGTGGTGGCTCATGCCTGTAACCCCAGTACTTTGGGAGGCCAAGGTGAGTAGATCATGAGGTCAGGAGATTGAGATCATCCTGGCCAACATGGTAAAACCCTTTCTTTACTAAATAGAACAATTAGCTGGGCATGGTGGCGCATGCCTATAATCCCAGCTGCTCGGGAGGCTGAGGCAGGACAGTTGCTTGAACTAGGGAGTCGGAAGTTGCAGTGAGCTGAGATCATACCACTGCACTCCAGCCTCGGCAATAGCTGTGTCTCAAAAAAAAAAAAAAGAACTTGGTCCCTGAGAAGTCTACTTTGAGGATCTTTCCACAGCACACACTGCCTGCACCTTGGAGGGTTTGATGATGAGGTTCTTGCCATTTCAGGTTTGGTAGGTAGATTATTTGTTCTGACAGGTTTAATTGTCATTGTTCTGGCACACTAGACTGTGAATACCTGAATTAATTGGTTGCTTTAATAGGTGCTCAGCTAAAGAAGACTTTATCATATTATCTAATGTTTCCACTGAGAGTTGAAGAAAGAAACTTTTAAAGACCTCATTTATTATAAAATCATCAGATCTTGTTAAAACAAAACAAAACAAAACCAAAAAACCCCTCATTTATTCCATAAATCCCCAACTATAGAATTGCTCTTTTAATTTTGCCCTGGAAACTCTGCAATGTATATTAGTAGAGCGTTTAAATAATCTTTATATTCAGAAGGCCTGGCTTTAAAAGATATATTTGACATACATGTCTCTCTTCTGCAGTAAAAAGATTGTGAAGCTTCTAAAAATAAGTAAAGAAAACCATGGTGCCACGTGGAGAATGAGTAGGATGTTTTAATGTTATAAAGTGGTTCAGGATACACAATTAAATGAATATTATAACAATTTTGGAAAAAATGGCACAGGGAAAAACCTATATAATAATTTTTTTCTTTTTCTGAAACCTGTTATACTTTCTCTTATAATTAAATTTAAAAAATAAAGATTATAGGAAACTTATTTTTGCTAAAATTTACTTTTAAGTAAAAGAAAAGAATGGAAAAAGTGTAATCTGACTTCAGGGATTTGACCTAAACATGCACACAAGGAGGCTGTGGAGCTGGACGTCCGGGACTTGAATTTGCATCCCAGCCTCACTTTTTATGAGATGCGTAACTCTGGGCAAGTGATTGAACCTCTCAGAGCATCAGTTGTCTCCTCTGTAAAATAGGAATGATAAACCTGTTCCCGGGGTTGAGTGAGTGCCTGGTCCAGAGCAGTTATTTTTCAAATGCTTATTGTATTTTCCCCTCCTCTTGTTCGTCCCTAGAACTGAATGATGAGAATCAGTGGTCAGAATAATGGCGCTGAGATACACTCAGATCCATAGTCAGCAAGAATCATGTTATGTTCAGAAGGTGCTACTTTATCGGAAAAGAAGCTACTCAGGTGTTGCCATGTAAATGATGAAAATAAAAATTTATGATTAATACTGAAATAGAAAATAATCAGAGACATCCTGTTCCTTGTGTATACTAGATAATAATATTATTATTAAAAAAATTGAACATTACTGCATATGTAAGGGCACTGCTGTGTGATTGGTTCATGTCATCTCATCTTACCTAGCTGGGAAACGTAGCGCAGCCAAGTCAGATAGCTTGCTAAAGGTCTGGGTTGAGAGAGACCCCAGGTTTTGGATTCCTGGTCTTATGCTCTTTCCATCATATTGCACTGTTTCTGATACAGTAAATGTATTTTTAAAATGTCCTATTCCTTTGCAAATCAAATACATAAATAAGTGAACTATAATTTATCAGTTTCCTTACTGATGGACATTTAGAGTCTCTCTGTTGGTTTTTATTACTGTCAGTTCTGTAACAAGCATCCTGTGTCCCCTTGTGCATAAGTGTAAGAGTTTCCATACGGTATAAATCTAGAAATGGAATTGCTGGGATAACTTCTGGTACACAGATTAATAAAAATGAAAAGCCAGGATTGTGAGAAGATCTGGGCTTGATGGCGTTCACATTACAGCCTAGGGACAGGCTCTTTGTCACCATGCATGAGGCCATAGTAACCCATGGCAACCTAAGCCCTTGTGACTTTGGAGCAGTGTCCGAAGCTGATTTTGAAGTGGTTTTGAAAACTGGGGACTGTATACATAAGGTGCAAAGATCCTGGAAACATGAATTAGCAAGTGGGGTCTCAGTCTAGGTTATGAGAGCTTTAGGACAAAAAAGATGACTTTTAAGGAAGAGTCACCATTGATAGCACTAACTCAGAATGCCACCAGTACTGCAGATTTGTAATCTACTACCTTAAACTTTTACAGATGCTCATGGTGTCAAGTTCAGACCCAAGTTACTGAATGTCTGTTGCCTGGAAAGGATACTTTTATATTTTCCCTTTAATTTCCTGAATCAAAAGGCTCCAGTTGTGACAGAAATGTCACTACTTGCTGTCTCCATTCCTGTACAGAGACCCACGAGAGACTGAAAAATGGTGTTGGTCAAGTTGTCCTAGGTTCTGTGCCTTCTGGGACCAGTGGGAATGCAGTTTGGACTGCAGTGGAACTGGGACTGGGAAGCAAACGCCTGGTCCACTAGTCCTGTCTCATCCACTTGTGTTGTAGTAATCTCATTGCTTTCAGTGAAGGGATCCCATTTTACACTGGTCTTTATGGGCAAAGATAATTATATATATTTGCCTGGGTAAGCAAATTGATGAACTTGTAACAAAGTGTATCAGACCATTTCTTTGGCAGGACCTACCAGGACAGTTTGTGAAGCAAAGCCGTTTCCAATGGAGCATGAAAAGCTTTGAAAATTCTCAGCAACAGCAGAAAGCAATATTTGAAACCACCCTTAAAAAATTGTTTTCCTCTTCCCCAACCAAGTTTATAAAAATTTGGTCAGACAGGCGTTTTGTTTTGATTTAAAATATTTTCAGTGAATTGTTATCTGCCGAATGCACATGTGTTCCTACACTTTTTCTTTCACAATTGAAACTTTAAACCCTTCCCTTAAGTTCCTCTAAAAACCTCCCTGTGCCTAGTAAGGTTTGCATATGTGAGGAGGGTGACGGGATTTGGACCTTGGAGAAACCATGCAGTTGGAAATCTGCCTATGCAGTTGTACACCAGAAATGCCATATTGTGCTCTTTGTCTTTTTCTTCTACCGAGATTCCTCACTCCTAAGAGACATTGGTTAATATTGGCATTTCAGTTTGGTTAATCAGATCATGAGTGCCTGTGAGCATGGCATGAGGCATGATTGAAGCAGTTATAAAAATTTGGCTCAGAGTAAGCCCTATAATTTGTTTTAGAGAATTACCTCTTCAGCGACATTTAAAAACCCCCCCAAAAACAACAACCAAAAGACTGTGGTTTATAACACCACACCTGGTCCAGATTGTACTGGCTGAATTCATATTTGCTTCGCTGTAAATGATTTTGAGGGTGGAATTCTTGGATTGTTTTCTATCTTATAAACCCTTGACATTGTACTGGTACCTGTGTGCTCACAAACCTCCTGATGTGGGAAAGACCGGCTCAGCCTCCCACTGAAATGTAGGTTGGCTGCATTTATTCTGCATGTTCCTAGAATGAGGAAATGATATGACAATAAACAGAAATGCCCTTGCTGAAGAGAGAAGGGAAGCTGGTGTTTATCTGGTCAGGTGGTTTAGATTAGCTGTGATGCAGCTCTGTATTATGTTACTTTAAATCATTGTGTCCCAACAGGACATAAATTATGAAGATTGTTACAGTATGTTTCATCCTATGTAAGATCAACAAATTGGAATAATTTTTTATAGGAAAATCACAGTGCTTTTGGCAAGGCTATTGAAGCCTTTAATTTGACTTGAGTATGTCTCAAATATTATTGCTTAATATATAAAGTATGATTTGCATAAGGTATGAAATAGTAAACTTTTAAAAACAAAAGGGAGGAATTTCCCTGTAGCAGTTGCATCAAATGGCAGCGTACTCCCGCTCCAGCAGTGCGCTTTTTTTGCCCTGATGGTTTAGAGCCCGTTGCATGACTTTCCTCTGATGGGATTGCAAATGAGCTGTGCAGTCTTTGCAAAGATGGAGCTTTGCTGTGTGCTGCCTGCCCGTCAGCCCTGCCTGCACAGAGAAGGTGATTGCTCTGTGGTGGAACAGAATGGGAGCCTGCTCTGAGGAGGAGAAAACAAATGGTCTTGTTTATATACACTCAGGAAAACAAGCCATTTTTCTTTCTTTCAGGTATTGTGAATTACATATATTAAAAAGCCAACCCCTCCAGAAACTTCCTAGATCAACAGCTGAAATTAAGATAATTTATATAGAAATGCTGAAAAAATTGACTTAAGAATGTATTCTTTTACGTGTTTCCTCTCTTCACTGGTGTTTTCTGAGTTTCTGGCATAATTTGTGAATTTTTGACACAGAGCCTTAAAATTTTTCATTTGTATTCAAGATGTAGCTAAGTTTATTTAGCCACACAGAACAAATTATCTAGATTTTAAAGAAGTGGTGTAAAATTACTTTATGTATGATTCAAGCAAATTGGAACCTCTTCAGTGCCCAAAGAAGCACATTTTCTGTGCAAAGCACTCTGTGCATTTTTGTGAGACTTCCTCACACCCAGTAGACATGTTAAGAAGTAGTAGAGTCTCAGATTTACAGACTAGTAGAGGCAAGAGAGGTTTAGGATTTGCTGAAGGCCATAGAATGAAACATAGCTAGGATTAGAATTTTTCAGGAGGTGATGATACCACCCACCAGACTTTGTCTTTAATACCAAAAATAGGGTAAGTGTTAAGCTTACTTTACTTTCTATGTGGCTATAGCTCTGAGATTTTCTTTAATAAATAAAATTACTATTAAATAAACAATATACTTAAATAAGATTGTTTAAAACATAAAAACAAAAAACCCCTACTTTCCATCTGTAAGGGTAGGAATGTTTCTCTTCTTAAGCCTACTCTTACAGGTTGGCTAGTTAGAGAACCTTATAGGTTGGGTAGGCCTAAGGAGAGAAAAATAACAGGTTGAGGATAAATCCTGAATATATTTGTGGTTTCCTTCAGCTTGATATCTGAAGATTCTGACAGGTTCAGGGATTATTCCAAGTTTTGCAACCTGTGTGTACCTTTTGAAACAAACAAGTACAGACAACTTATGAGATGGTCTCTTTGCTGGGCTTCTTACTGGACACAGTTTTCTGAAACATGGCTCTGGCAGGCTTTTTTCTTCCAGGGACACATTGCTGCCATCTATCACTAGAGGTCCTCTGTGGAGTTATCAGGATGTCCAGTCAGGCTCCAGTATTTGGATGATGTACTTTTTTTGAAGAAAATATTAGCAAATGTTGCAGAAACTGTGCTTTAAAAACTCTTAGAAGGGGAGTTGATTCCCAGTTTTAAAATAAGCAAAAGAAACGATAAACATGGCCGGGCATGGTGGCTCACGCCTGTAATCCCAGGACTTTGGGAGGCTGAGGCAGGTGGATCATGAGGTCAGGAGTTCAAGACCAGACTGGCCAACATGGTGAAACCCCATCTCTACTAAAAAATACCAAAATTAGCTGGGCATGGTGGCTCTTGCCTGTAATCCCAGCTACTTGGGAGGCTGAGGTAGGAGAATTGTTTGAACCGGGACCCAGGAGGCGGAGGTTGAAGTGAGCTGAGTTTGCGCCACTGCACTCCAGCCTGGGCTACAGAGTGAGACACTATCTCAAAAAAAAAAAAAAAAAAAAAGGATAAACATGATTTTCATTAATGTGCAACTGCTTTAGACTATCAGATATTTTGTGACGTGAAATGGGATGATACTCTGTTTTACAAAATGTATGCTGCTTACAGGAAATTTATTTACTGGCCAGGCGCAGTGGCTCCTGCCTGTAATCCCAGCACTTTGCGAGGCTCAGGTGGGCGGATTGCACCGTGAAACCCCGTCTCTACTAAAATACAAAAAATTAGCCAGGCGTGGTGGCGGTTGCCTGTAATCCCAGCTACTGGGGAGGCTGAGGCAGGAGAATCACTTGAACCCAGGAGGCAGAGGTTGCAGTGAGCCGAGATTGTGCCACTGTACTCTAGCCTGGGCAACAGAGCAAGACTCTGTCTCAAAAAAAAAAAAAAAAAAAAAAGAAAAGAAAAGATATTTACTGTACCATTAAGCCAAACTTAGATATTGCTTTATTTCCTTAAAATATTTTTTGAGTCGCCCGCGGCTGCCGCACAGATGATGGGGGAGTGGGCATTCTTTCTGCCCAGAGCACTTGTTCTCTTCCTCCACCCTTTTGGTTATTGTTGTAGGATCTTGACTTTTAGCTTAATACATCCCAGTTTCCACAGAAGCCCTTTTGTCTTTTCTCTCTCTCTCTTTAAAAGTAGATCCATAGTGGTTCTTTTTATTATAGTAATAGGGCAAGACAGTTTCATGTCATATGTAATCTGGAATTTTGTAGTGTTAGTAGTAGTTATGTCTCTTTATAGGAGCCAGTTGATTATAAAGAAGAAAAGTTAGGGAGTAGACCATCATTTTGTATATTATTCAGTTTTTTTTTTTTTGAGATGACGTTTCGCTCTTGTTATGCAGGCTAGAGTGCAATGGTGCAGTCTCGGCTCACCGCAACCTCTGCCTCCTGGATTCAAGCTATTCTCCTGCCTCAACCTCCTGAGTAGCTGGGATTACAGGTATGTGCCACCATGCCTGGCTAATTCTGTATTTTTAGTAGAGGCGGGGTTTCTCCATGTTGGTCAGACTGGTCTCGAACTCCTGACCTCAAGTGACCTACCCACCTCAGCCTCCCAAAGTGCTGAGATTACAGGCATGAGCCACCACGCCTGGCCTCAATTTTTAAGAATGTATTTGGCTAGGTACTTTATGTCTCTTAGTGGTTTGGAAGCACAAAGTTGAAGCCTATGGTCATTTTTTTATATGAAGTTGAATTTTTATAATGATGACATTACCGAGGAGCTTAAATTCAATTTTTAAAAGGATTGCTGAAACAAAACTAATTAAACTTTGGTAGTCTTTGCAATACCTCTCACCTCCTAAGACTGTGAAAGCCAACAAATAAGGATTATCAGTAGATTAGGGAAGAAAACCTCCAACAGGACTTTTCTGAGGCAGCTGATTGGCAATAATGACCAGCCCCAGTGAATTGCAGAGCATCACAAGTTATTTTGACACTAGGGAACTCTGGTAAGGGGCTTCTTTTGGGGTGGTTTTAAAACCGGTGATTCGGTTTGCTTTAGGAGAAAAGAATGGGTAAAAAGCTGGTGAAATGTGCTATTTCTGAGAGAGCAAAACTGAAAGATTGTGAGAAATGTAAGAAAGAGCTAATCAGACCGGGCAATTGGTCTGCCCCATGGCAGCTGATGAAGATATGGGGAAATGAATTTAAACTTAGGTGCAGAGGAATTTGGAAACGAGGAGTGTCTTTTCAGGGAAAAGATACTCTTAGCTAGTGATCACCTTGGCCAGAATGTGTTTTTGGCACACATCAGCTGTGTGAACTCTATCTAGTTAGAGAACTTTCACTAAAAGTGGCACAGAAATGAAGGGCTCTTTGATAAACTCGTGTGTAGAGGTGTTTTTGTGGCAGGAAACCCTGCCGCCTGGAAAAGAGTGGATTTATATTAGTATACTCCTATCCAAGAGGAGTTTTCCTAGCCTGGGAATTCAGTAGAAATTTACTGATGTATTGATAAGTTCTAATTCTGCAAAAGAAAATTGTTTTGCTGCCTTATTTTTCCAATTGGTTGTGTAGGATATTATGGTAATTGCCAAGAATGGTGACCTAAAACTTTTTTTTAAAAGCTCTAAAATGCTACAGTATGAACACAGCTTTTGAAAGCAATGTTTAGAAGCGAGCATGCTATTTCACAGGTGGTGACCTGTTCAGTGACATTAAAAAAATGTACTTATTACCACGAGCTAAGGGGAGCTCATTTCATCTGGGGCCTGGTACAGCAGGCAGCTTTTTCAGTAGCTTATGGACATTGTCTTCAGTGCCTGGAGAAGCCAGTTTTAATTTCATAGTTGGATATTCCTGGCCTGAGTTATTGGAAATGTTGAGCTCTGTGGCGGATCAACTAGATGGCAGGTAGACTAGTGGCTCAGGATTGGTGGGAGTTGTGTCTGCCCCCAGACACACAAGGGACTGCACAGGGAATGGTCCTCAGCAGGCCTTTAGCCCCACTTCCTCAGGGAGACATGAGTCACCTGTTTGGCTGAGATGCTCACTGACAGATTGCCAGTTCCACAAGGAAATCTTCCCATGCCGACACCCACTCAGAGAAACAGTGCTAAAGATGTTTCTGGTTTTCTGAGCCTTGTAAAGGTGAATTTCTTTGGCCTTCAAATTGGTCTTCTGCTAGGATTGGAAAGGAATTCTTCCTTTCCAGGCCACAGACACTATAATATCAAAGTGTTGTTGATGATGATAATAATCACTAGCATTAACCGAGTGCTTAATAGAGTGCCAGGCATACTGTAAAATATATTACATGAATTAGCTCCTTTTACATATGGGGAAACTGAAACTCGTTTCAAAAGTTAAGTAACTTTTCTGAGGTCACATAGCTAGTAAATAGCAGAGCTAGGAATTGAACCCAATTGACCAGTGTGCTCAAAATATATCTGACTGTCCAGAGGAAAAAAACATCTTTGGTTGGATCTATTCCTCACAATTTAGTTGAGAATATTCTTGTGTTGCCTACAAATTAAAATCTGACGTTTCCTTTGTGGTGGCTAGAACAGTTAACAGTGTTTTCCACGTGAAAGTCTTGGTGAGACATGTAATCATGTTCTGTGGCAAAGAACGCCTTTCCTTGGTGCACTAGACAATGTTTATGTGATTGATAAGTCACCAACACCAGGGGAAGGTCCTGTCCTGTGACATGTGCGTGCTTGGCAATGATCTTGCCTTGCATTTTGCTTAATAATTTTCATTATTTTTAATTAAAGTTGAAGAAGTGCAGACTCTAGCTGAAATTAAGGTAGGTTGTGTTGCCGGAATCTGGTAATTACTTTAATTGATCACAAGATAGTTTCCTTGATCACCAATTAGAGTAAATTGCTGATCATGTTTCAAGACGTGAAGAAATGCCCAAACTGATTTATATAATAGTGTTTTCATTTCTAATCAGACATAAATATCATTTCCTTCCATAGCAATTGTGTTTTATAAAAGAAGGGTTATAGGCCTACAAACATAATGGTGATTCATAAACAATAGAGGTCTAATTCATTGAATTAGTAAAGGAAGTATTTAGAGGCTTAATGGAGATTGTACTGGGGAAATTAGAGTAGCTGGTGCTCATTTTCTTAGTGGGAGATATGTTCTTTTTTAGTGCATAATTAAAATAGTCTATAATCAAAATATAAAAGGCAGCTGATTTAAAGAATGTATATCAAAGAGAATTACTCTGAGTAATGAAAGATTTGTATTGTAAATATGTGCTAGAAGTCTTAGAACTTTAATAAATCATACATGTTATTTGACTGAAGGTGCATTTTAAATTCAGGGTGCTGTTAAACATTTCACAGATTGATGCAGGATTTTTGTCTTGGTTTTGTGTATCTGATAGTCTTTCATAGTTTCATGGAATAAAATGAAACAAAAGGAACTTTAAGAAACATTAAAGTTTCCAAAGAATACTTGATTTGGGGTTCTTTAATTGCTGATGGTTTGGAGATTTCCAAATGACAAACTTCATTGGCCCAATTTACTGTGATTGTAATGCTTACATTCCTTGAAATGGCAGAGTAACTTAAAAAGTCATACTTCATCATACATTCATTGACTTGTTCATAAAATGTTTGTAATTTGCAATGGAGAAAAGACTGAAACTATTATCAGCCATTATATGTTATTTGTTGGCCATATGTTTGTTTGAAATGGCCGTGGCTCAGCAGAACATGGCTCATAGACAAACTATGCTATAAATTGGCACTAAAAACCCACCTAAACAGGTAGGCATATGTTAAGAAGTTAACATGAGCCAAAATATTTTAATATGAACCAGGTTATGTACATTAAAGGATCCCAGCTCCTTACAGTGAGAACTTCATTTACATGGCTTGTTCATTATTTCCCAAACAAATTTTTAAAAAATAGATCAGGTATACACATGGTACAAATTCAAAAGGTACCAAATAATATAGTAAGTCTTCCTGTTCATGATTCTCTACTATCCAGTTCCCGCTCTCCACTCTCCTCATCATTCACCATTGCTCCCATCATTCTTGTATATACTTCCAGAGATATTAATGGATGACAAGCATATAATTTCTTTTCTTTCCTTTTTATGTGATTCATGAACTATTGTTATGCATCTTTTTTTTTCATTTAGTAATGTATCTTAGAGGTACTTCCATTTCAGCGGATCAATGGTTTCCTTGTTCTGCTGCATGGCTGCATAGTATTCCAGTGTATAAACGTACCATAATCTTTCTAATCAGTTCCCTATTGATAGACATTTTGCTGTTTCAAGTCTATAGCTATTACAGGCAGTGCTGCAATGACCTTTCTTGTAATTTATGAGTGTGTCTACAGGACAGATTCCTAGAAGTAGAATTGTTTGGTCTAAAGTCACAGACATTTTCAGTTTTGACACATACTGTCAGATTGCCATCATCAATATAAGTTGATGATGATTATATCAACTTATATTCACCAGCAGTATATGAGAATACCTTTTCTTCTATATCTTCACTAACAGAATATTAGCAAATTTTTTGATCTTTGTCAAACTAATGGTTTAACTTAGTTTTAAATTTGTACTTACCATGATTGAGATTGAGCGGTTTTTATGTTTCAGAACCATTTGAATTTCTTTTCTGTTATCTGTATTATGTCCTCCGCCCATTTAAAAAAATACTGGGGCTGGGTATGGTGGCTCATGCCTATAATCCCAGCACTTTGGGAGGTTGAGGTGGACGGATCATGAGGTCAGGAGTTCAAGACCAGCCTGGCCAATATAGTGAAACCCTGTCTCTACTAAAAATATAAAAATTAGCTGGGCATGGTGGCATTATGCCTGTAGTACCAGCTACTCTGGAGGCTGAGGCAGAAGAATTGCTTGAACCTGGGAGGCGGATGTTGTAGTTAGCCAAGATTGTTCCACTGCATTCCAGCCTGGGCGACAGAGCGAGACTCTGTCTCGGAAAAACAAAAAAAATATTGGGTGGTTGGTCTCCTTCTTATTAATATGTAGGAGCTTTTTATATGCTAAGGAAGTATATGCTGCAAATACAATTTGTTGTTTATCTTTTGATTTTGTGTGTTGGATTTTATTACCCTACCAAAAATTTTTTTTGCCTATCTTTTTCCTGCAACACAGAAGAAATTTTAATGTAGTAAGATTTATCTATTTCTTAGTAGTAAAGTTTTCTACAAATAGAATTTATAAATTTCTTGTCAAGTTACTTCTAGATTGTTTTTCGGTGCCATTTTAAAATAGTATCTTTTCGTCAGTATATTTTCTAATTGGTTGTATGAGAAGGCTGTTGACTTTTTTTGGTCTTATTCTTATCTTTAATGGGAGTTCTCGTGTTTCCCTATAAAGAATGATGCTGAAAAACGGATGCTGCCTTTGGACTGAGAATATATTCTATCATATTAAGGAAGGGTGCATCTATTCCTATCAGCATTCCAGAGAATGTTGTCAGTACTATTTCTACTTTTTGGAATTGATTGAGATTTTCTTTTTGAACTAGTATATGTTTAATTTCTTTGAATGTTTGATAAGCACTTTAAAAGTGTTATTCTCAGTTTTTAGAGTTTAAAATATAGCAATTAGCTATACCTTTAAAGTTAGATTTGTTTGTTTAATCTGTCATGAGTTAAGAGATGTAAGTTAGGCTAAGTGCAGTGGTGCACGCCTACAATCCAGGTGGGCAGTTACAGGTTTACTTATAGGTTTAGAGGCTGAGGTGGGAAGATTGCTTGAGGCCAGGAGTTCAAGACCAGACTGGGCAATATAACAAGACCCCATTTCTACAAAAATTTTAAAAAAATTAGCTAGGCATAATGGCGCTTGCCTGTAGTCTTAGCTACTTGGGAGGCTGAGATAGGATGGATCCCTTGAGCCCAGGAGTTCAAGGTTGTAGTAAGCCATATTCGTGCCACTGCATTCCAGCCTGGGAGACAGAGCAAGACCTTGTCTCTTTGAAAAAAAACAAAACAAAGTGAATTAAAGTCTCCAGCTATAAATGTTTCTATTTACATCTCCTACGGCTTCTGCCTTATTAAATGCCATGTTATTATTTGTAGTATATTCATAATTATTTAATCTTCATTGGTGGATGCAAATTTGTGAATGCAAATTACTCTTCTTCAGGGCTTTTAAATATTTTGCCCTTAATCAGCCTGTCCAATATAATTTATTAAAAAGTTTTTTTTTGCATTTGTCTGTATGCTTTTATTTTTAATGATTGAATTTTGCTTTGTGATCCAGTGTGAAAGTTTTCTCTTTATTTTGATTGGTTGGATTTAGGTCCTTTACATTTATTGATTGGACAGATAGATTTAGTCTTATAAAACATGGCAGAACCAAAGTACTTTTTGCTTCCTTATTTTTTATTTTTATTTTTAGAGACAGGGTTTCACCATCTTGGTCAGGCTGGTCTTGAACTCCTGACTTCAGGTGATCCGCCCTCCTCCGCCTCCCAAAGTGCTGGGATTACAGGCATGAACCACTGCTCCCAGCCTCTTCCTTATTTTAAGTTATGATATGGACTCTGTTTTCTTCGTTTCATTTTAATTGTTTTTCTTTACTTAATTGGGAATGTTTATATTTTTATTTTGATTCTTGTAGATACTATTATAACTATATATAGATATATAATTTGATAGTATCTTATGGATAATATAGTATATAGTACACCTATATAATACCTATATATAATATATACATATACTTGTACTATTATACCTATATATAGTATTTGTAAGACCCTATAAAATTATATACCTATAATTTTACACAGAAAATATAGTCCTCTATTTCTGGCTGGGCATTGTGGCTCACACCTGTAATCACAGTACTCTGGGAGGCGGGGGCAAGTGGATCACCCGAGGTCAGGAGTTCGAGACCAGCTGGGCCAACATGGCGAAATCCTGTCTCTACTAAAAGTACAAAAAAAATTAGCCAGGTGTGATGGCATGCACCTATAATCCTAGCTATTTGGGAGGCTGAGGCAGGAGAATTGCTTGAACCTAGGAGGCAGAGGTTGCAGTGAGCTGAGATTGTGCCACTGCACTCTAGACTGGGCAACAGAGAGAGACTCCATCTCAATAACCACAAAAAAAGAAAATATAGTCCTCTATTTCTTTAGATAGCATTTGTGGTCCCCCCACAAAGCAATATTGAAATATTTTTTCCTACTTTTCATTCATTATTTAATTTTAGTTTATATTATTTTTCAGTTCTAGTGCTTATGTTTAATTAATTAATTAATCAGATACAGAGTTTTGCTCTGTCACCCAGGTTGGTGTGTAGTTGGGTATGATCATAGCCCACTGCAGCCTCAGATCCCTGGGCTCAATGGATCCTGCCACCTCAAACTTCCAAGTAGCTAGGACTACAGGTGCATGCCAACATGCCCAGCTAATTAAAAAAATTTTTTTGTAGAGATGGGGTCTCACTATGTTTCCCAAGCTGGTCTTGAGCTTCTGGCCTTAAGCAATTCTTCCACCTTCAACTCCCAAAGCACTGGGATTACAGGCATGAACCACTGTGCCCAGCCTTAATACTTAGGTTTTACACATTTAAATATACTTATGTCTCTAACTTGATCTTTCAGCTTTCAAAGATTTTGCTTACTTTTATGTACCTTCCTCATGTTGTCCTTTCTCTTTTAAACTCCTTTAATAGTTTATAACATTTGCATTCCATTCTGTAACTGTAATTCCCGCAATTGTTTTAAATGTATTCTTAGAGCTTAGCTGGGTTTAAAATGATTGGTTTTCAACCTCCATTTTCTAAAGTTTTTGTAGGCATTGCTCCTCTGACTTGTAATGTTGAATGTTGACATGTGACTGTTTGAAGTCAGCAGATTTTTTTTTTTTGAGACAGGGTTTTGCTCTGTCGCCTAGGCTGGAGTGCCGTGGAGCAATCTTGGCTCACTGCGACCTCTGCCTCCCAGGTTCAAGCGATTCTCCTGCTTCAGCTTCCTAAGTAGCTGGGAGTCCAGGTGTCTACCGCCACATCTGGCTAATTTTTGTGTTTTCAGTAGAGATGGGTTTTTGCCATATTGGCCAGGTGGGTCTTGAACTCCTGACCTCAAGTGATCCGCCCGCCTCTGCCTCCCAAAGTGCTGGGTTTACAGGCATGAGCCACCATGCCCAGCCAGATTATTTTCATCCTTATAGATGAATTGATCTATTTGATTAGATGCCAAAAGGATTTTTTAATCTTTCAAGTTTAACTCTGCTAGAATGTGTGTTTGTGTGTGTGTGTGTGTGTATATATATATGAATTCTTACAGTTTACAGATTTAAACCCTTTATTTTTGGAAAACTTAGTTTTTTTCCTTTTTTTCAATTCTTATCCCCAAGTGTTCTGTGTCATACAAACTTTTCTTAAATTACACTCCAATTTTTTGGTTTCTGGGTTTCGTTTTTCGTTTTTTTGTTCAGTTAAGTAAGCAACAATGATCTTTTTTTTTTTCAGATAGAGTCTCATTCTGTTGCCAGGCTGGAGTGCAGTGGTGTGATCTGGGATTGCTGCAACCTCTGTCTCCTAGGTTTAAGCGATTCTCCTGCCTCAACCCCCTGAGTAACTGGGACTACAGGCGCGTGCCACCACTACTTTTTCTATTTTTAGTAGAAAAGTGGCACCCAGCTACTTTTTCTATTTTTATTAGAGACGGGGTTTCACCATGTTGGCCAAGAGGGTCTTGATCTCTTGACCTCAGGTGATCTGCCTGCCTCGGCCTCCCAAAGTGCTGGGATTACAGGCGTGAGCCACCGTGCCCAGCCAACAATGATCTTTATGTTAGATCTCCTTTGTCTTATACATTTATTCTTTTCTAGTTCTTCTAAACTCTTGTTGATTTCTATTTCATTTTGTCCATTTTCTGGATCCTCTCCTCTGGGGTCTCTTACTGGGTTGTTAGTGGTGTCTATTCAGCTTTTGGCTGTTTCTGGCTTTCCTGACTTTTAGTTAGCTCAGAGCCTTCAGATTTCAGCTGGAATCCTGGTAAGCAAGTAGCTAAGGCTGTAAAAAGAAATCTTTGAAAGAAGCAGTAGTTGCTTTTCACCATCTGCTAAGTCAGCTGTTTGGCACTGTATCTTCTTCATTGTATTCCAGATAATCAAACTTTCAGTTTGAAGTTTGCCTTTTTTCTCTCTTATCCACTCATCTGAATTCCTTGGAGTAGTTCTTTAATTTGAATGTGTATTTTGATAGATGTTTTTAATTTGTGGGTTTAAAAATAAATATTTTAGGGATTGGTTGGTTCTGTTACATGGAAGAAGGATTTTGGAGTTGTCTTTTTGCTTCCAGAGCAGATTGTGTATTCTTTTCCCTAGGGAAGAATTAGGAATAAATCCTGTGTAAATGGTTTATCAGGCTTTGTAGTATTCTATTAAATGCAAATATTATGTGACAGTTGTAGGGAAATATGCAAAGCTGAGGAAAATACAAATTTGCGGGTGTTTTGATGTGTCTAACAATTTTTTAATTGTATGTAGATGTGGTAGATAGATGCTTTTCCTTTTATCAGTATGCCTCTTAGGCTGTGGGTTTGTTTCCTTTCAAGCCTTACATCTATGATGGAATAGATTTAGCTAGTATACTGATGGCATGCCAGTGGTCAAAGATTTGAGGACCACTTCTAACTGTGTTCCGATCATCCACTCAATCCACTTGGCTAATGGGAAAAGGCAAGGAATTCTAGGCATCACGTTAGACATTTTAGAATGACGTGGTTCAAAGAAGTTGTGTCCACAGAGTGTAAGAACTTGGGCAGTGACTGTGTACATGTAATTTCTTGCCATTAAGCTGCTTTCACCAGTCAGTGTGTATTAGGATGTTACCCCACAGTGTATTTTCTGTTTGTTTGGTATACATTTGCGAGTCTCTATTCATGACAACTGGAAAAAGGAAAGAGCCATTCTTCTGGGAGACAGCAACTAGACTCTTAGATTCTCAAGTCCATGGAGAGCCTTTCACTGCTCATTGCATTTTGTAAGGTCTATCTTGTGTAGTTTGGCCAGGAGTAGTGACAACAGTATGTGTCATTATTCATCTTTTATTCTATACCAAGTGCTGTGCTAAGTACCTTTATATACCTTATCTCATTGTTTATTAGAATGTAATCACATGACTTAAAATCGTTATCCCCATTTTACTGATAAGAAAACTGAGGGCCAGGCATGGTGGCTCACGCCTGTATTCCCAGCACTTTGGGAGGCTGAGGCAGGCAGATCACTTGAGGCCGGGAGTTTGAGACCAGCCTGGCCAACATGGTGAAACTCCATCTGTACTAAAAATATTAAGTGGTGGTGGTGCGCTCCTGTAATCCTAGGTATTCGGGAGGCTGAGCAGAATCATTTGAACCTGGGAAGCAAAGGCTGTGGTGAGCTGAGACCGTCCCACTGCACTCCAGCCTGGGCAGCAGAGAGAGACTCTGTCTTAAAAAGAAAAAAGAAAACTGATACGATTATCGCATGATAATTAAGTGGTAGAGTCAGGATTTGAATCCAGGACTCCCTTGCTCAAAAGGCCATGCCCTTAACAATTGTATTGCTGTCTATCAGTGATGTTGACTAGTCTTGTACATCTTCTAATGCCAAACAAGAATAAGGCATTATAGGCAGTGTAGAAATTCTCCTTATACACTGTTTAATATGGGTTAACTCTATGTTTGAATAATTAGAACAGACTTTCATGGGTGGGTGTGGTGGCATGTGCCTGTAGTCCCAGCTACTTGGGAGGCTGAGGCAGGAGGATCCCTTGAGTGATCCCTTCAGCTCAGGAGGTTGAGGCTGCAGTGAGCTATGATTCCGCCTGTGAACAGCCACTGCATTTGGGCTACACAGTGAGACCCTGTCTCTATCAAAACAAAAACCAGGCTTTCACACCTGATTTGTCTCTTCTTTTCACATAATCTAGAGAATTGGATTATGAAATCAGAAGGGCTGAGTGAATATTGTTTTTCCACAGGTAATCCCATATGTGGTTGAATGGATTTTGCTTGAATTTTCTCCCTTTTCCTATACAGAAACCTTTAGGCCTTAAATGTCAACATGGAAATCTTCTTCCCAAATAAAATTGGCTCTGAGAGAGGTACTATATTGAATGATACAGAATTGTTTAAAATGGCATCTTCTGTATTTCCTCACTGTAACTAGGAAATGCACACTTAGGTCATTTGGTGATCCAAAAAACGTAGCTCAGCTAACATCATATTGGTTTTTCTGGATAGGGGTAATGAAGTTAAATACTTATTTAGGTGGGTGTAATGGGTATTGCCCTGCGATTTCCACTTAACTTTGTAATTCATGTGCCATTACCCTGAGTCTTACTAAGTATTTCTGCATTTTGGAAAAATAGAGAGTCTCTCCTATTGTGTGCAGTTACCCTCATAAAAAATTAAAAACAAACAAAAAAAATGAGTTTTTTTCCCTTTTAGGACAAGTTTGCCTTCTGCTTAACAAGAGTGTTTCCACTCCCCCTGCGGTATGAAGACAGAGCCCATCAGTCCATGCTTAGTGGTGTGAGTGGGTTTGCAGCCCTTTGCTCATTTCCTGGCTTGCCTTGCACCCTGAGGTGGGTGCACTGTCACCTTGAAATGGCAGTGTGGGGCAGTAGCAGGAAGAACCCAAGCAGGCACGCCGGGCTTCTGCTTCACTCTAAGTACCAGTAGTCTTTGATTTGGTCCTGTCCTGCCTGGGTGGTGAGATCAAGTTGTTCATTTCTCCTGGTGCTTTTGCTTAAGACACCCTCAGGAGACCTTTTTCCATAGTCTTGTGGGTTGCGTTAGTTAGCAACCCAATCACTAAAAACAAAAGGAACAGAGCTGCAAGAAGAGTGGCTCCTAATATTTGGACCCAGGTAGTGAGACCCAGAGCACTGGGCCGAAGGGAAATTATTCTTGTGCTGTTTGGTAGTCTTGTCCTGAGGACAATTAAATAGTCCAGACGGGTCACTGGGTGAGACCAATTTCCTGGTTTGTTTACTCGAGCCGGATAGTTTTTAGCAGTAGGTCACAGTCCTGCTGCACCGTGCCCCCGGGCCTGCAGAGAGCAGTCCTTTCATACTGGATATCCACAGGCTTCCCTAAGGATCCTTGCATGTCTTTATTTGGTTGGATTGCTCTGTTGTGTCTCTCAGGCTCAGGGTAGAGGACAATGTCAGTAATTACTCTTGACTTCATCTTATGCAGGCATTTGGCTTTATGTCCCGAATTGCCCTACAAGCAGAGAAGATGAATCATCACCCAGAATGGTTCAATGTATATAACAAGGTAACTAAACTGCCTTATTTGGGAATCACTTTAATTATGGAGTTTAAGAAACTTCTTTCTTCCTTATCATCTTGTGCAGCTAAATGTCATTGTGCTTAAGAAAGTCTTATCCTTTCTCTCAGAATCTCTGTGTATTATTGCAAATTAGTAACAAATTTTCAAGTCTGCTCCTAAGAACAATGAATAAGCTCTTTATTTTCATCCTTGTCTTTCTTCTAAAGCTAATATGAGAAAGTTGGGCCAAATGAGACTCCTGAATTAAACTGGAGTATCAGCCATGCTGATGCATTTCAAAACTTAAGTTAAATTGTTGAAAGAAATGGTAGCAACTCAGATAGATATGGCCTTATTTATCTCGTTGAAATACATTTGCTGAAGAACTGTGCTTTGAAAAGAAGATTTGAGATTCTGGCAGCTGCGTTGCCGCTTGATGTGAGAACACTTTTTATTTCAAGGTGACTGTTGAGCCAGGCCTGATGCAGACTGCCCCTGGAGTTCACTGGGGTTTGGAAATGTTTTGCTTATTCATAATATAATATTTTCTAAATCATTTAATCCCCCATTCTCAAATATGAATGTTGAATAATAGACTGACTTCTGAACTGCCAAAGGAAAATAACCCTGATTTGCTGCTCAGAGTTTTAAAAACTGCATTTCTTTTTCTTAGGTCCAGATAACTCTCACCTCCCATGACTGTGGTGAACTGACCAAAAAAGATGTGAAGCTGGCCAAGTTTATTGAAAAAGCAGCTGCTTCTGTATGATTTCTTCCAAAATATGTGTAAAATCTTGTACCTATCTTAGCTGCAATGTATACTGGAGGAAATTGATGTGAACAAATTGAGTTTGTTCCTTCAGGCATCATATTTAGAGGCAAAAAAAGAAAAATAACAATTTAAGTTGTGTAAATTTAGTTTGCCTTTGTATACTACATTTGGTAAAATCATTGCTTAAATACGAAGTGATTTAAACTTGAACTGGAGGTATTTTTCATGCTGTCTAATCATATACCTAAGATAAAAGCCAGTTACTTATATTAATAATATTTAAAAAGAGAAGTGGCATTCTTTTGTTTCTTGAGGCAGAGTCTCACTCTGTCACCCAGGCTGGAGTGCAATGGCGCGATCTCAGCTAACTGCAACCTCCGCCTCCCGGGTTCAAGTGGTTCTCCTGCCTCAGCCTCCCAAATAAATGGGACTACAGGTGCGTGCCACCACGCCCAGCTGATTTTTGTATTTTTAATAGAGATGGGGTTTTACCATGTTGGCCAGCATGGTCTCGATCTCCTGACCTCATGATCTGCCTGCTTCAGCCTACCAAAGTGCTGGGATTACAGGCATGAGCCACCGTGCCCGGCCAGAAGTGGCATCCTTAAATTCGAGAAATTGGGTTGGAGAGTATTCAGACATTTTATAACCCAGAAATTCAAGCAATTTTGGTGACTTTACAAATGCTTTGTGTTGGAGAATAGTTGAAAGGTGGAAAAGGAATTATGAACTCGACAAATAGTGGGTTTTAACTTTATATAACAATTCTTCTTTTGTTTTGTTTTGTTTGAGATAGGGTCTCGCTCTGCCGCCCAGGCTGGAGTGCAGTGGCAGGATCACGGTTCACTGCAGCCTTAACCTCTGGGGCTCAGGCAGTTCTTCCTCCTCAGCCTCCCAAGTAGCTGGGACTATAGGCAAGTGCCACCATGACTATAGGCATTAGCCACCATGCCTGACTAATTTTTAAAGTTTTTTTAGAGATGGGGTCTCTCATGTTGCCCAGGCTGGCCTTGAACTCCTAGGCTCAAGCAAGGCTCCCACCTCTGCCTCCCAAAGTGCAGGGATTACAGGTATGAGCCATCATGCCCAGCCACTCTAACAGTTTTCTTTTTTTTTTTTTTTGACATGGAGTCTTATTCTATTGCCCAGGCAGGAGTGAGGTGGTGCCACCATGGCTCACTATAGCCTTGACCTCTCAGGTGCAAGTGATCCTCCCACCTCAGCATCCTGAGTAGCTGCGACTACAGGCATGCACCACCACACCTGGCTTATTTTCTAAACTTTTTTGTGGAGACAGGGTCTTACTATGAGGCCATGGCTGGTCTAGAACTTCTGGCCTCGAGTGATTCTCTTGCCTTGGCCTCCCAAAATGTTGGGATTATAGGCTTGAGCCACTGGGTCATAACAATTATTTTTAAATTTTCATTTACTTATTTTTAATAATTATACAAGATGGAGTCTCACTATGTTGCTCAGGCTGGTCTTGAACGCCTGGGCTCAAATGATCTTCCTGCCTCAGCTTCCCAAAGTGCTGGAATTATAAGCAGGAGTCACTGCGCCCAGCCCCATAACAATTCTTATGAAGCTAAAGTTGATTTGATTTTAGCTGCTGTTACTACTTAAGTAATTAATTAAACAAGTTGCAAAAATTGGATGAGCTATCTTGGTGTGTTTTCTTTACTTTTCTCTTTCAACAGAGAGTTGAAGGAAAGGACAAGTATCTTGTCTGTGGCTTCCAGGAATGAGTGGCAATACAAGATTTACTGTTACAGTAACCAACTCACCAGGTCGTTATTTGATTTACTGAGTTAAGGAGGAACTAAGGGTCATTTTTTACCACATCATTTGCATGTTGTGACTCCTGAACTGAGGGTCTACAGCCACTGAAGCTAGAAGCTACTTGGGTATTATTCAGTAGTGAGCTCTACCTACTCCGTGTATCACTGATGGATGTAAAAAGGAATATCAGGTAATCTATTATTTAAAAATTGTAATAAGAGTATTCTTTGAAGGAATTCAGGAATGTACTACTAATGAGATTATGATGCAGATATATCCATCCTTGAAGCATTTGTTAGTCCCTTGAAGCATCATGGTAGTGGAATTTAACACAGATCATCTTTGTAACCCACCTCTCTTTAGAGGCCAGAGAAATCATTCACTGTTACAATAAGCAAACCGTCCCCGCTCCATGTCATCCTTACCCCAAACCTGAGAGATGTATGGGAAGATGGCACAGAGGCTGAGCTCTCTGAAGCCAGTTCCTGGCTAGTTTTGCTGGCCAGGGAGAGGCAGATATGGTCAGTTGCCCTGTGGACATGCGGTGTGCAGGGAGAGGAAGTGGGAAAAGAGCCACCCAGGCTCTCTGGCTGCCGGGGGATCCCAGACCCTTAGCACTAGAACTTGTGTTCTTAGAATTCTTTCAAAGGAAAAGACAAAGCTGTATGTTTTTATAAGCTCTTTCCTATAGTGTAGATTTGGGACTTTTATACTTTTTATTACCAAATATTTTTAGTTAAGTGCTTCAATTTTCAACGTTAATTTTTAAAAATTTTCTTTTGAGAATCATCACCTGGATTTACATGAATTTTTTAAGCGTGAAAAAATTTAAACATATTCAAAAGTACGTGAATAGTACATTGAAGCCTTATATACTGATCACCCAGATATAAAACCTACCAAGATTTTGTCCTAGTTGCTTCATTTTCCCTGTTTCCTTCTTTGCTAAAGTATTTAAAAGCAAATCCCAGATAGCTTATCATTTCACCCCAATATCCTTCAGTAAGTGTCTATGGAAAATATGGTCATTTTCCTGTATAAACCACAGTACCATTATTATACCTAACAAAATGATTCCTTGGTACGCCTAATACCTAGGCAAAAATCAAATTGTCCTGAAGGTCATGAATGTCTTTGGACGGTAGTTTGTTTCAAACCCAGGATCTGTATGAAGCCCACTCATTACATCTGGTTGTTGCGTCTCTTCAGTCTCTTGATCTGGAGCAAGCTCCCCTCCCTTCCCCATTTCCCCATGTAATTTATTTATTGTAAAAACTGGATCAGTTGTGCTGTAGAACATTTTGCCTTCTGGATTTGTTTGTTTGCTTCTTGCGGTGTCATTTAACTTGATTTACCATACCCTACACGGAACCCTTTTCCTCTATTGTGAGTGGAAGTCTGAGAGTCTAAACTTGATTGATGGCTGTGTTAACATGTGTCGCGTGTAGCACAGTGGAGAAAGCAGGATGTGGTTCATGATTGCAGTGGTGAAGACCTGAGAATGAAGTTGCTAGATATCACCTATATGAGGGTGTGACATAAGCTGTATGTTAAGGGTCACTCCATCTGCTGGAACTCAAAGACTTTACTGTAGAGAATCAAAGATCCCATATCCGAAGTTCATGGAAATCCTCATGGTCGTCAATTCCGACAGAATGAAACACCGAACTTGCTTCACGTAACTCAAGTTTCAGCTTAAAAGAGACACTGTCAAAGTTGGAGGCCCCCAAGTTCCCATCCGTTCCAAATCTTTGCACGATGGCAGTGGTTTCTCTGATGTGGTAAGCTTTGGCTTCCCTCTATTTTCTTTCTAAATGATTGCTGGAGAGGAGTTAAACAGGCATGACCTATGACCCCATGCATGACCTCCACAGATAGCAAACTGGGGCCGACATGGTTGACATGTCCTTTTCTACAATGAAGTTAATGAAAGTTCTGAAAATAATAGTTACTTTCTGACGTTGATCGAAGTTAGGAAACCTTGGGATAAATAGCCTAAGCATGACTGATTTATGTTTTTGCTATAGACAAAAAGCAGCATGTACATTGTAGTTGGACACAAGCCTGCCTCCATTAATGTATTGAACTATTCGACCAGCAGGGAGAGTAGGGACCACTCTGTACACTTCCTGATTCAGCATTCAGAAACATATGTAAAGTTGGACTCTGTAGCTTTCAGTTTTGCAAAGTTTTCTGTGAGACATCAGGAGCTGTAATAGGGTTTGGCCATCATATGTGAGCTTTGTGTTTCAATGCCAGTTACTCAGGACTAGTAAATGAATGACAATTGTCCAGAGGACGTCAGAGTCACCGAGCTGCTGTGCCTGCCGATCACTGACTCTCCCCAGCTATCTGTGGCTGACATGGTGCTGCCCAGGTCACGCAGAGTGTGAGTTGCTCCTGAAAGGGCACTGGAGATGGCCCTTGGACTTCTCATCCCAGGATGCCTGCCCTGCCCACCAATTCATGAGAAGATAGGGATGATTTCAGTAGGCCCTGGATCAGCTTGTCATCTCTGATTTCCTGTTGCTTTCCACTCACCCAGCTGGAGTTTCACTTCCAGACTAAAGTCTTCATCAGTGGCTTCAGAAATAACATTCATCAGTGGCTGTGCTGATACAGTCCACCAAGAACAACTGGGCTCTTCTCTGTCGCTTTCAGTGGGCTACCTTCCCTCACCTCTCCAAGTGGCATGAAAGAATTCTTTACTTTTTAAATCTCTTTTCTGTTTTTCTGTGAAAGTATGCTTTGGTGCTTAAAGAGGGAAGTCACAAAAGTGTACTGCTGAGTTTCCTGGAGATGAAATCCTGCTGTGCCTAGCTATGTGTGTGAGCACAGGGATCCTGATGCCATTATTTTGCATATTCATACAGCACATGCTTACTGAGGGCCTTCTGTGTACCCTAGGGGATTGGACATAGTGACATATCAGGGCAGGTGGAAACAGATGGAGAACTGATGTGGGCTCTCTTGGAGCAGCTGCCCCAGGAGCCTCCTGTGGATGGATTTTGGGCAGGAGCCCTGAGACATTAGGGGCATATAACTAAAGGATACAGCAGGAGTTACAGGAGAAGCTGATCCCTGAGAGAAAGAATGTAGAGGGAGAAGATGGAGCTAAAGTTTGAATCATGGGGACATGAATCCCAGTGATGCTTAAAACTTTCCTGTTGATGATTTTAAATGCAGAAAATGAGTATATAAGACGTTATTTCCCAGTTCAGTTTATTGGTTGCCCATAAAAGTTGCCCACAAGATGGTCATATATACTTGTGGAACACCAGGGACAGCAGAGGCGATGGGGTGGTTACCTCCTTTTCTTATGGACCAAGAACTTTGTTGTCCAGGAAATTGACCATTTTAGCTACTGAACATTTAGTACAACACAGGGCTACCCAGATTTCACTGTCCTGATTTGCCTTGAAAGCCAAAGGAGTTAGGAGAAGGTGAGTGAGGAAAATATATTAATCCTGAGAGTTGAACAGAGCAAAAATCCCTATCGCTTTTGTACTTAAAACATCCCTGCCTCATGGGCTCATTCTTTATATTCTATCTAGGTGGTTTATATGTGCACATTCCATGCCTGCAGTGAGCCAACTCCGGATTTATGTAATATAATAATATCTCTTTTTTTTTTTTTTTTTTTTTTTAAGAGACAGGGTCTCCTTCTTTCATGCAGGCTGGAGTGCAGTGGTGTGGTGTGATCACAGCTCACTGTAACCTCCAACTCCTGGACTCAAGTGATCCTCCCACCTCAGCCTCCCTGGTAGTTGGGACTACAGGTGCATGCCACCACACCCACTTAATTTATTTTTATTTTTTATAGAGACAGTCTCACTATGTTGCCCAGGCTGGTCTTGAACTCCGGGGCTCAAGTGATCCTCCTGCCTCAACCTCCTATGGCTAATTTTTCTTTCTTTTTTTTTTTTGAGATGGAGTTTTGCTCTTGTTGCCCAGGCTAGAGTGCAATGGCACGATCTTGGCTCACTGCAATCTCCACCTCCTGGGTTCAAGTGATTCTTCTGTCTCAGCCTCCTTAGTAGCTGGGATTACAGGCACCCACCACCATGCCCGGCTAATTTATATATATTTTTTAGTAGACACAGGGTTTCACCATATTGGCCAGGCTAGTCTCAAACTACTGACCTCAGGTGATCTGCTTGCCTCAGCCTCCCAAATTTCTGGGATTACAGGTGTGAGCCACCACACGCTGCTGCTAATTTTTATTTCTTATTTTTTTTAGAGATGGGGGTCTCACTATGTTGCCCAGGCTGATCTCAAACTCCTGGTCTCAAGTGATCCTCCCATCTTAGCCTCCCAAGTTGCTGGGATTATAATTTTTCTTTTGTTCTAAGTCAGACCCATCACAGTCTTTTCTCGTCCTTCCTGGAGTTTCCAGTGGCTGGGCCCTGGATGTGCTCTCTTTTCTTAGAACCCAGATAACTTTTCTTTCCCTTCTTATATGATCCGTAACTTTTTCTAACACATTACTAAGGGCCTGTGTCAATCAGTTGGGGGCACTTCTTGAAGGGAGGGCCTTTGTGTGGTCTGTTTCTAGTGACTTCCAGCTTTAACCCAGAGCCTCATGATTCTGCATAACATGGATGCCCATAGCCTTTTTGTTGAATGGAAGCACTCAGTCTCTTTGGGAAAAGAAAATCCATGATAGACCCACTGAGGAGCTCCCCACTTCAGGGGCCTCAGACTGGTAAAGCAACAGAATGCCCAAGAGTGACCTCATAAAGCAAGGTATTCCCTTCGTGGACCCTTCTCTGCTGCTTCTCAGAATCCAGACGCTAAGGAAAATCCCTAAGCAGAGATTTTCTGTTGGATGATAAAAGCAAGGAATAAAAGTTGGAAATTTGGAAAATGTCTCAACACCGTCACCAGAGCCTGTTGAAGGTCATTTCTAGTTCACTGGTTACTACATCGATGGAATTTTGCCCAGCATTCAAGAAATTTAAGTAAATATTCTCTATCTCCGTTGCCTGTTAAGAAATGTGCAAGTAGAAGTGTGAGGGCAGGGTGTTGGCGTTCGCTCAGCCTCTTCCCTCAGACACTCATCTGCTTACCAAAATAAGTTGCATGTCCTTGACAATTTGGTTTCTGTGATTGGTGAGGTTGGCATATGGTTATGTGCCCTGTAGACTTGAATGACCAGTTTAACTCAGTTTTGTCCTTTTCTATTAATGACTGTTAGATAATCTCAAGGCTTTTTTTTTTTTTGTAGTAGACCCCATCTCAAATCAGATAGTGAAAATTACATATCTTGATATATTAGGAAAGTATATATATTCTGGCTGGGTACAGTGGCTCATGCCTGTAATCCCAGCACTTTGGGAGGCCGAGGTGGGCAGATCACCTGAGGTCAGGAGTTTGAGACTAGCCTGGCCAACATGGCAAAACATCATCTCTACTAAAAATACGAAAATTAGCCAGGAGTGATGGTGTGCACTTGCAGTCCTAGCTACTTGGGAGGCTGAGTTAGGAGAATCGCTTGAACCTGTTGGGGTGTAGGCTGCAGTGAGCTGAGATTGCACCACCCCACACTCCAGCCTGGGTGACAGAGCGAGATTCCATCTCAAAAAAAGAAAAAAAAAGAAAAGAATATATATGCCATATTTTTTAACTATTATGAGAATGTATTCATTTGTAACATACAATGGGAAACAGTAATATGTACTCTTGGAGAAAAATTGCGAAGCACAGATAAATGGAAATAAACAGGAAAAAGAATCATCTGTAACCTCACCATCCATAGACAGACACTGTTAACATTTTGGCATATTTCCTGCTGATTTTTTTTGCCCATGTTTGCACGGGTGAGATAATTTTGTATCTTTGGTTTTTGTGTTTTGTTGCACAGAAAAACAAAGCAAGATAGAAAAATGGATTGTAAACATTTTTCTAAATCCTGAAAAATGCATAGACATATTTTAGTGCCTATATTTCATGAGATGGACATACCACAATATTTACCCAGTCCTTTTTGTTAGATGTTTAAATTGTTTTCAAGCTTCTCAGTACTGGAAATAATGCTGAGACATTTTTAGTTGAAGTTATTTCATTTCAGGTTGTATTCTCTTGGGTCAGAGAATGAATGGTTCTAAGGCTTTTCAAAAAAGCTGGTCAGTTTTCATGCCTCTGGCAGTTTTAGACAGTGCTCAATCATATTTCACTGTTGCCAGCGTTAGATCTTACCATGTTCAAGTCTTTTATAATTTTATAAACAAAAATAATGGCGCATCTCCCTGATTAGTATTGCTATAGAACATATCTGGAGAAGTTTATTGATCTTTAGTATTTATTTCATGAATAGATTGTGTGCCCATTTTCTCTTGGGGTGTTCAGTTTTTTATTACTGATGTGAGCATGTGTACGGGTGATATTTGATGATTTTCAGTTTTGCTTAGTAGACTGGCAATATTTAGTCTTGCTCACACTGTGTTCCCAATGCCTACTGTATTGCTTGGTATGTAGTTGCCACTCAGTAAAGATTTGTTGAGTGAATAAATGAAGATGACACTTTGTTTTGCTGGAGAAGGAGTGGTGACCATTCTTTTTCAGAAGTCCAGGGAGAGGGAACTGAGTAACTGAGTGGGGACAGAGTATCCATGATCATCATATGTATTTCAGTGGTCATTTATTCAACATTTCATTGCTATGTAAAAGTATGTGTACATTTATATTCACAGAAGGGAGAAAGCAGAGCCTTGTCCCTGCAAAAAGGTATGCATTATGTGGGCATCTGGCTCTGTAGCGCCATAACCATACTTTATATTCAACTTTTTGACAGGCGGAAAGATGATGAGTGTCGGGCATTTGTGGAGAGAGTCATAATGAGCCGTTTCTTTAAGATAATTATGATTAGTGCTGTCGGATCGAATGCCTTTTTGGTAGTCTTGTGGACCAGTTATGACATCAGGTACCGCTTGTTCAGACTTCTTGAGGTAAGCAGACAAAATGGGTCAATTTTCTTCTTTTTCAAAAGATGCTTTATTTCTGGAAACATTATAAGATTTTAAAGGTATTTTGTTTCTAGAAATTTCTGTAGAATTTAAAAAATACTCTAAAATCTGGAAAGAGGGTGACAAGAGCAGCAGTGGTGACTTTTTTTTTTTTTTGAAATGGAGTCTCGCCCTGTTACCTAAGCTGGAGTGCAGTGATGCCATCTCAGCTTGCTGCAACCTCTGCCTCCCGGGTTCAAGAGATTCTCCTGCATCAGCCTCCCAAGTAGCTTGGATTATAGGCACACATCAGCATGCCCAGGTAATTTTTGTATTTTTAGTAGAGAATGGGTCTTGCCATGTTGGCCAGGCTGGTCTTGAACTCCTGACCTCAAGTGATCCACCTGCCTTGGCCTCTCAAAGTCCTGGGATTACAGGCATGAGCCACCGTGCCTGGTCAGTGACATGGTTTTTAAGTCTCCTTGAAATCTCCTCTCAAAAACAGAGCAAGCCTGGGCAACAAAGTGGGACCCCCATCTCTATTTTAAAAAAAAGTTGGGCATGGTGGTGCACACCTGTAGTCTCACCTACTCTAGACGTTGAGGTGGAAGAGCCTGGGAGTTCAAGGATGCAGTGAGCTGTGATTGCACCACTGCACTGTAGCCTGGGTAACAGTGAGACCTTGTCGCAACCAACCAACCAACCAAAAAAACCAGAGCAACTATATAGCAAAGCCAAGAACCCATAGGCAGCATTTGCAGCAAAACTAGTTAGTTTCCTTACTACAAGCCACAAGAACTGCATAGCATTAGCCTCTGTGGGGGAAGAAACAGAGGGACGCTATTATGTATTCATTAAAAGTATGATGGGCTGATGTGAGAACAGCATTTGATCTCAGAAAGGGTATTGCCTTGTCAAATACTGGGCTAGATCAAGAGGTTCCTGATAATTTTTGAAGGGGCTAGAGCAGCAGATGCTATGAACTTTTAAAGCTGACCAGCCAGAACTCTCTTTAAAAACAGGATCCCACAGATAGGATAAATATCGGAAATGGAATAAAAACTGAGCAGCTTGGAGACATAGAGATGAAGGAAGAGAAGGTTCAGATAAAATGGGAGGAGGGGAATGGAACCAGGGAACCTCAAAATTTTTTTAAACACAGCACAAAAGCAGAAGAATGAGCTCAGTGAGGTTAGAACCATACCATCTTCTAAAAGTTCAAGAAAACTAATTTTATGTAAAACAGCGCAATAGAAAAGGATTGATGCTGCTATAGTTGTGTTTTTAGAAAAAAATAAGGGTTGAGATAAAGTCTCATACAAAATTACTTTAAGAAAAAAGAGAATAAGGTAGAGAATAATACCCTTATACAGATTGAGCATCCTCAATTTGAAAATCTGGAATCTGAAGTGCTCCAAAATTCAAAACATTCAGAGCACTACTGACATGACACTCAAAGGAAATGCTTACCAGAGCATTTTGGATTTCAGATTTTCAGATGTGAGTTGCTCCACCGGTGAAGATAATGCAAATATTCCAAAATCTAAAAAAATTGAAATCCAAAACACTTCTGTTCCCAAGCATTTCAGATAAGAGATAGTTAACCTGTAAATAATGAAAGCCTACCACAATGACATGCCTATAAAACAGGAAAGACTGTAGCATATGACTTTAAAACAAGCCACATACTTAAGAAAGTGATTTAAGATAGGAAAGAACGGAAGTAAAAAGACAAAACTCAGGAAAGAATTAGAAATAAAAGAAAAATTTAAAAAAAGTTCTTGCACTGCATGGATAAAAAATAAAAATTTTAAAAATGAAGACTAAAATAGACTAAGATTAATTAATTGCAACATATAATAGCTTAAGAGAAATATAGGATTAAATGTAGGACATTTTTTAAATCAATAAGAAATGAAGAGATGAAAAGGAGTCAAGAGAAAATGATGAACATTGAAGATGGAGAAGAAAAATCCAGGATAAGGGCAATAGGAGCCCCTGAATTTGAAACAAAACAGAAACAAAGCAAAGGAACAGAACAGATGCTAAAATCTATAATCCAAGAAAAGTTACCTGAAACAAAAGATTGAAAGTGTGTGTTGAAAGAGCACACATTGCATACCTGAGAATATGGACTTTGAACAATAAACACCAAAACATATTCTAGTAAAATTATTGGATTTTAAAGGAAAGAGGGGGTTAAGGAAACTAAGTATCAAGGTGTGTGGCTTATAAGAAGAAGACAGTTACTTATCGTCAGACTTTGCTATGGTAATATGTTATGCCGAAAGAAAATGGAGTTACATATTTAAGATACTTGAGCAAGGAAAATGAGAACCAAGAGTTTTAGATCAGAAAAACTGACTTTCGAGTATAAAGGACACAAATCCATCAATATTCTAAAACTCGGGGAATATTGTTTCTGTGAGCCCCTCTTCAGTAATTTACTAAATAATAAGTTTCAGCGAACCAAAATGACTAGAGAAGCATCAACGTTAGGGCTGAAGATGAGCATTAAGTATGTAGTTATTTGTGGAACTGATACTAATTGTGCTTTAACAGGGAGAATGTAGTATATAATGAATGTATCTTCTGATGGCGAAGATAGAGTATGACTAAAAAATGGGAGACAATGGGGAAAACCAATATAAAAAGTTTTAAAATAATTTTCAGTAATCAATTTAGTGGGAACACTATTAGTAGTGTTATTCTGAGACTTATATGTGTGTAATACAAGATAGGGCAATTGAGTAATTACGGGACAGTTTATTTCTGTCATCCCCTGTGTTCTTAAGAACCAGGATACTCATGGAAGAGAGAACCAGGGACTTCTGTGATAAATAACCAATTCCAGGTCTAGGGCAGGAGGTATACCAGATGAGCCAGGATTATCTTATCATAGACATAGCAAGGAAGCTATCAAAGACTACTGGGGCCATGTCCAAAGGCTCAGGAGACTATGTGAAGAGGTTCCTACTGGCCAAAGATGGGACAGTTTGAGTTCCAATAAGAATAATAATTACCATGTATTGAAACTCCTCAAATAATCTATGAGGTTATAAGATACCCCAAAATAAATTGTCCACTTTTGGAGGATAAGGGACTAATCCTTTACCTTGATAATTACTAAATTAAGGGAGAGAATCAAGCATTACTGACCTTATGTGAACTGCAGTACTGAGTAAGCATATAGTAGGTGAGGGGAAACATCTTTTTATAGATGTGTCCCCCTTAATAAATAAAAAAGAAATGATATAATATTACAGTTTTTCAATGCCCTAGGAAGTAATTGATCTAGACACTGAGCATCAGTGGCTGCTACTATCATAAAAAGAGACAGCCAGAAATTATGTGCCATCTATAAAAGAACAGCACGTCTAATCTTGCCCAGGAGATCAAGAAATATGGAGGACAGAGGGATATGCTGAGCTGTACCATGAGCATGCACTCAGCAAAATCCAGACTGGGAGATTTTACAAGTCAAGCTCCCCGGGTACTTTAACAGGTAAATTGTAAGGAAAGAAAAAAGGAATGGGAGACTTAAAAGATACACCAGAATTTTAAAAATTTGTAAAATGGCAAGACTACTTATTAGTTCTAGGGATACATATCTGGGTTTTTATCTATAAAGAAATGCAAGGAATTACTATAAAAATTTGGATAGTAGTTAATTTTGGCAGGAGGGAAGAAGTTGTAATTGGGATATGGGGCACATGAGGGGCTTCTGGGATGACAGAGTTCTACTTCTTGACCTAGGTGGTAGTTACAGGGATATTGGCCTTGAAATAATTTATTAGGTTATGTATTTTTTCATGTGGTTGTATATGTGTGTTTATTTTACAGTGAAAAGGTTAAAGATATACTCTTCTTATCTTTCTTTAAGATAAATTACAAATTTCTTTCTTGGGGGTGAAAAGGTTAGCATAAATGTAGTGTGGTATCAGAAGCAGTCGAGGTGGTCGGATACCACAATTAATACTTAAAGTATGTCAGATCCACTTGGCACCACTTCTGTGGACATGTTGGTATGGCAGTGAATTCCACACCACAATTCCACAGAGACTGGTTATGGACTGTGGAACATCATGTTAGGTATAGGACTTGGCAGGGGTCAGGGAAAGAGACAAATTGAGGAACCTGAATCCTCTGATTCCCCTCCTGAGGCCATAAGGGTCACGAAGCATGTGTCCTGGTTTAGGGACCTGGTTTGCAAGCCTAGGGAATATTCTGTGCCGTTCAGACTTCGGGGTCATACAGATTTGGGTTCAAGCCCCAGCTTCCTACCTTATTACTAACTGTGAGAATTTGGACAAGTTACTTAAGCTCTCTGTGGTTTGGCTGCAACATTTGTAAAATGATGTAATTAATACACAACTTACAGGGTGGTGGTACAGCCATTGAAAATAGCATGTATGAAGGCCACTGGTTAACGGAAACTGAGAGATTATTAACACTCCTTGGAACCCCACTGAAGGTGCTGGAAAAGACCTGAGAGAGCCCTGATTTCTCACCTCTGGCTAACCTTGAGGCTTTGTACAAGCAGGAAATGAAGGCTGAGGCAGAGTTGTAGGTTGCTAGAGCATTGAGCATGTGCCCCCACAGAGCCCCATTGGCAAGAGGCTGATTTCAGGCATGTAAGAAAATTTCTGTCCAATCATTAGTAGGGCATTAAACTGAACAGAAACCTTGGTGGCCACACATGACACAAAATATAGACTTTACAGAATCAGTTCAGGAAAGTCAATTTTAAAAAGAACAACAACAAACCCTGGGGAGAGGGGAGGGTATAATTTTCGGAGTTGCAACATTATATTATGTAAAGTGTTCAGTTTTCAGCAACAAAATCATGAGACATGCAAAGAAACAAGGGTGTATGGCTCATACACAAGAAGAAAAGCAATTAATACAAAATATCAGCTGGGTACCCTGACTCATACTTGTAATCCCAGCACTTTGGGAGGCCGAGGCAGGTGTATCACCTGAAGTCAGGAGTTTAAGGTCAGCATGGCCAACAAGGTGAAATCCTGTCTTTACTAAAAGTACAAAAATTAGCTGGGTGTGGTGGTGGGTGCCTGTAATCTCAGCCATTTGGGAGGCTGAGGTGCCAGTATCTCTTGAACCTGGAAGGCAGAGGTTGCAGTGAGCCAAGATCGTGGCACTACACTCCAGCCTGGGTGACTCCTCAAAAAAAAAAAAAATCCTCAAAGAAGCTCATTTGTTGAAATTATTAGATAAAAACTTTAAAATAGCTAGACAACTGTGGCTTCTGTTTATAATTCCATCATTTTGGGAGGCTAAAGCAGGAGGATTTTGCTTGAGCCTGGGAGTTCAAGACTAGCCGGTGCAACACAGGGAGAGCCCTCCATCTCTACAAAAAATTAAAAAATCAGCTGGTGTGGTAGTGCATGCTTGTGGTCCCAACTACTTGGGAGGCTGAGGTGGGAGGATTGCTTGAGCCTGAGAGGTTGAGGCTGTAGTGAGCCATGATCATACCACCATACTCCAGCTTAGGTGACAGAGCAAGACCATCTCAACAACAACAATAACAACCAATTCCTCCAAACCCAGCTATTATAAATATGTTCAAGGAACTAAAGAAAACTGTATCTAAAGAATTAAAGGAAAATATGAGAACAGTGTCTAACCAAACAGAGAATATGAATAAAGAGATATAAATGATTAAAAGTAGTTAATAGAAATTATGTAGTTGAAAAGTACAATAATTGAAATGAAAAATTAACTAGAGGAACTCATCAGAAGACTTGAGCTGTTTGAAGAATGAATCAACAGGAAAATTGAGATTCTCCTATCTAAAGAACAGGAAAAAAGAATGAATAAAAATATGAACAGTAGGGCATAATCAAACATTAAAAACATGCATGTCATACATGTCCCAGGAGAGGAGAGAAAGGGCAGAAAGAGTATGTGAAGAGACAATGGGCAGAAACTTCCCAAATATGATGAAAGATGTTAATCTGCACATCTGAGATCATCAATAAACTCCAAGTAGGATAAACTCAGAGATTCACACCTAGACATATCATATTCAAACTGTTGAAAGACAAAGACAAAAAGAGAATTTGAGGCCATCAACATATCACAGAAAAGAAATCCTCAGTAAGATTAACAGCTGATTTCTTACCAGAAACCATGGGAGTCAGAGGCAGTGGGATGTCATAGTTAAAGTGCTGCAAGAAAAAGAATATCAATCAAAAATTCTACATCTAGAAAAACTATCCTTCAAAAATGAAAGAGGGGTGTGATATCAGTGAAAATGACAGAGTAGGTAACTCCAGTGTTTGTCTATCCAGAGAAACGTCTAAAAAAAGGAGCAAACCTGCCAGAACTCTGGAAAATAGCCAAAGGTCTACAGCAACCCAATGAACACGGAATCAAGAAACAAGCAACTTAAAAAATGCAGGAAAGCTTATTAAAAAAAAAGACAAAAAAGTGCCTGGGCAACATAGTGAGACCCAGTCTTTATGGAAAAAACAAAACAAACAAACAAAAAACAGGCATGTTGCCATGTGTCTATAGTCCCAGCTACTCAGGAGGCTGAGGCAGGAGGATTGCTTGACCTCAGGAGGTCAAGGCCGTAGTGAGCCATGATTGCACCACTGCACTCCCACCTGGGTGACAGAGTACGATCTTGTCTCTTAAAAAAAAAAAAAAAGGGCCAGGCACAGTGGTTCATGCCTGTAATCCCAGCACTTTGGGAAGCTGAGGTGAGCGGATCACTCGAAGTTGGGAGTTCGAGACCAGCCTGACCAACATGGAGAAACCTCATCTTTACTAAAAACACGTGGTGGCATATACCTGTAATCCCAGCTGCTTGGGAGGTGGAGGTAGGAGAATTGCTTGAACCCAGAAGGTGGAGGTTGCAGTGAGCTGAGATCGTGCCATTGCACTCTAGCCTGGGCAACAAGAGCAAAACTCTGTCTCAAAAAAAAAAAAAAAAAGATAATAATAAATAATTATCAGCATTTATATAAATAAATGCTGGCTAGGATGTGGAGAAAGGGGAACTCATCTACATTGTTGCCAGGAATGTAAATTAGTGCTGCTGTTATGGACCACATTATGGAGTTTCCTCAAAAAATTAAAAACAGAAATACCATATGATTCAACAATCCTACTACTGAGTATATAGCTAAAGAAAAGGAAATCTCTATATTGAAGAGATACCTGCAATCCCATGTTTATTATAGCACTGTTGAAAATAGCCAAAATACGGATTCCGCCTAAGTGTTCATCAATGGATGAACGGATTTAAAATGTGCTGTGTTTTATTGTGAATAGAATTTATTTTAAATGGATTTAAAATAGGATTCACAATAAAATACTATTCATACATAATAAAGAACAAAATCCTGTCATTTGCATTAACATAGAGGAATTTAGAAGACATTATGTTAAGTGTAAAAAGCCAAGCACGGAAGAACAAATGCGACATGATCTCACGCATGTGGAATCTAAAAAAGTTGACTCATAGAAGTAGTATATTAGTTTTTGCATTGCTATAAAGAAATACCTGGGGCTGAGTAATTTATAAAGAAAAGAGGTTTTATTTTGGCTCATGGTTCTGCAGGCTGTACAGGAAGCATAGTACCAGCGTCTGCTTCTGGTGATGCTGGCACCAGATACTTGGGAGGATTGCTTGAGCCTGAGTGATGATCTGTGATCACATCTTTGTGCTCCAGCCTGGGCGACAAAGCAAGACCCTGTATCAAAACAACAACAACACCCCCAAGGTCTGTTATGTTGCCTCTGGAACCGAGGAGCAGGGTTTCACATTGGGAATGTAAGCTGGTACAAGGGATGGGCTCCCAGAGCCTTGGGGAGCTCCACCCCAGTGGCTTTGCAGGGTACACTCCCTGTGTCTGCTTTCATGGGTTGGAGTTGAGTGCCTGCAGCTTTTCCAGGCTCAGGAGGCAAGCTGCCCATGGCTCTATCATTCTAGGGTCTGGAGAGCAGTGGTTTCCTTCCCACAGCTTGACTAGGCAGTGCCCTAGCGGAAACTCTGTGTGGGGACTCCAGCCCCATATTTCCTCTTTACACTGCTTTAGTAAAGGTTCTCTGTGAGGACTCTGCTCCTGTAGCAGGCTTCTGTCTGGACCCCTGGGTTTCCTTATACATCCTCTGAACTCTAGGGGAAAGCTGCTAAACCTCCTTCGTTCTTGCATCCGCTAAGCCCACAAACTTAACAGCATGTGGAAGCCACCAAAGCTTGCAGCAGCTTGTGCTCTCCAAAGTAATGGCCTTAGCAATATCTGGGGCCCTTTGAGCTAAGACTGGAGCTGGAGCAGCCAGGATGTGGGGAGCAGTGTCCCAAGGCTGCTCAGGGCACCAGAGCCCTGGGCCTGGCCTCAGAAATCATTCAGTCCTCCTAGGCCCCTGGGCCTGTTATGGGAGGGGTTGCCTTGATCTGTGAAATGCCTTCAGGGCCTTTTCCCCATTGTCTTAGATATTAGCACTTGGCTCCCTTTTAGTCATGCTAATCTCTCTAGCAAGTGGTTGCTTCATAGCCTGCTTAAATTTCTCTCCTGATAGGGCTTTCTCTGTCTCTGCCAAATGGCCAGTCTGCAAGTTGTCTAGACTTTTATACTGTGCTTCCCTTATAAATATAAGTTCCAACTTTGCTCCCATATCTGATCATAGGCTGTTAGAAGCAGCAAGGACACATCTTGAATGTTTTGCTGCTTAGAAATTTCTTCTGGTAGATTCCCTAAGTCATCACTCTTATTATGTTCAGCCTTTCACAAGGCCCTAGGATATGGAAACAAAAAATAAAAACCAGGCATGGTGCCATGTGCCTATAGTCCCAGCTACTCGGGGGGCTGAGGCAGGAGGATTGTTTGAGCTCAGGAGGTCAAGGCTGTAGTGAACCATGATTGCACCTCTGTACTCCCACCTGGGTGACAGAATGAGATCTTATCTCTTAAAAAAAAAAAAAAAGGGGCCAGGCACGGTGGTTCATGCCTGTAATCCCAGCACTTTGGGAAGCTGAGGCGGGTGGATCACCTGATGCAACCAAGTTCTTTGCTAAGGCATAACAAGGGTGACGTTTACTGTAGTTCTCAACAGATTCTACATTTCCACCTGAGACCTCAGCAGCCTGGGCTTCACTGTCCATATCTTTATCAGCATTTTGGTCACAACCATTTAACCAGTCTCTAAGAGGTTCTAAAATTCTTAGAGAATCCTCACTTCTGAGACCTCCAAGCTCTTCCAAGCTCTGCCTGTTACCTCTTACCTGTTACCTAGTTCCAAAGCTGCTTCCATATTTTCAGGTATCTTTTATATCAGTACCACACTTCTGGTACCATTTTGCCATATCAGTTTTTGTGTTGCTATAAAGAAATACCTGAGGCTGGGTAATTTATAAAGTAAAGAGGTTATATTTTGGCTCATGGCTCTGCAGACCGTAGAGGAAGTGTGGTGCCAGTGTCTGCTTCTGGTGAGGGTCCCAGGAAGCTTAATGATAGAAGGCAAAGGGGAGCCAGCATGTCACGTGGTAAGAGAGGGAGCAAGGGTTGGGGGAACTGCCACACACTTTTAAACAACCAGATCTCATGTGAACTCAGAGTGAGAACTCAGTTATTATCAATGGAATGGTGCTAAACCATTCATGAAGGATCTGCTCCCATGATCCAGTCAACTCCTGCTAGGCCCCATCTCCAACACTGGGAACCACATTTCAACATGAGATTTGGAGGAGATGAACATCCAAACCATATCAAGCGAATAGTGGTGGCTAAAGGCTGGGAAGAGTATGGGGCAAGGAGAGGAGGAAAGGTTGGTTAATGAGGTATAAAGTTACAGTTAGGAGGAGTTAATTTTGGTGTTCTGTGTAATAGGGTGATGATATTCAGCAATATGCATTGTATACTTCAAAATAGCTAGAAGAGAGGACTTTGAATGTTCTTATCACAAAGAAATGGTAAGTGTTTGAGGTGATGAATAAGCTAATTACCCTGGTTTGACATTACACATTGTATATATGTATTAAAACATCATACTGTACCCCATAAATACATACAATTATTATATGTCAATTAAAAACAAAAGTTAAAAAAACACAATCTATAAAAAGCTGATTGCAAACATTACACTTAATGATGAGAAACTTGATGCCTTCTTACTAAGATCAGGAACAAGAAAAGGATGTCTGCTTTCACCACTCCTATTTAACATCATACTGGAAATCATGGCTAATGCAATAAAACAAGAAAAAGAAATAAGCATGTAAAGACTGGAAAGTAAAAAATAAAACTGTCTTTGTTTATGTATATATTTTAAAAGTTAGGAAAGTTTTGTTATATTTTCACTTACCTTGTCCACTCCCCTCCCCAGCATGGTAGTGATCCTGAAGACAGCAGCTCACATTCCTAATGTAGAATCCTGGTCCTTGGTTCCAGAGCAGACTTTATTTGTTTGTTTGTTGGGATGGGGTCTTGCTGTGTTGTTCAGGTTGGAGTGCAGAGGCATGATCACAGATCATTGCAGCCTCAGCTGCTTGGCCTCAAGCAATCTTCCCACCTCAGCCTCCTGAGCAGCTGGGACCACAGGCATGCAACATCATGCCCAGCTAATTTTTGTATGATTTGTAGAGAGGGGGGTCTCACTATGCTGCCCAGGCTGGTCTCAAACTCCAGGGCTCAAGTGATCACCCACATTGGATCTCCCAATAGTCCTGAGCCACTGTGCACTAGCCCAGACCTTGTTCTCAAAGAACTGTATTGGTCCATTTTGACCTGAGAGCCAGTTGAGGACTGATGGAGTTGATTGCTTTTGTTTCACCTAACTTGGAATTTTCTCAAAGCAGAAAGGTGGCTATGCAAAGGGAATTTCTTACAAACATTAAGAGGCATATGAACAATCTATTGCTGCCTGGGGCAACAACAAAAAAGTTAAAGTAGTGGACATACTGAAGTGTAGGAAGAAAGGCCTAGAAGGGAGATTCTTTGGATAAATAGGACATTGAGAGGCTCCTGTGTATATGGAGGGATTTAGAAAGCCTAGGGCAGGAAAAATGTTTCAAATAGACCTAAGAGCTCAAGATTTCACCTTTAGCTGATCTTTAGGCTCAGTAAAAACTGGAAGTTAAAGGTAACGTAGAGTTGTAAATGGTTTTCCTAAGCACTGAAAGAGTATCCCAACACAGAGCCAATCTAAAAAAACTAGGAGAACTTTTCTCCCTCCCTTCCTCCCTCCTTTCCCACCCTTCCCTCATTTTATTCTTTCTTTTCGAGACAAGGTCTCTGTTGCCTGGGCTAGAGTGAAGTGACATGATCATAGCTCACTGCAGCCTCAAACTCCTGGACTCAAGGGATCCTCCTGTTTCAGCCTGCTGAGTAGCTAGGACTACAGACGTATGTCACCATGCTCAGCTAATTTTTAAATTTTTTATAGAGATGGGGTCTTACTATGTTGCCTAGGCTGGTCTTGAACTCCTGGCCTCAAGAGATCCTCCTGCCTTGGCTTCCCAAAGGGTTAGACGCATGAGCCACCATGCCTAGCCTGTCTTCCTTCCTTTGCTTTTTCTCTCCTCTTTTCTCCTTTCTTTCTTTCCCTCCCCCTCCCTCCCCTCCCTCTCCCCTTCCCCTCCCCCTTCCTTCTGTCCCCCTACCCCTTCCTTCCTCCCTCCCCGCCCCTACCTTCCTTCCCTCCTTCCCTCCCTCCTTTCTTCCTTTCTTTATCAGGCAGGATGTCACACTGCTGACTGGGCTTGGGTGCAGTGACATGATCATAGGTCAGTCAGCCTCAAAACCTTGGACTCAAGAGATCCCCATGTCTCAGCCTCCTGAGTAGCTAGAACTACATGCATGTACCACCATGTCCAGCTAATTTTTAATGTTTTTTTTTTAAGATATGGGATCTTGCTGTGTTGTCCAGGCTGGTCTTAAACTCCTGGCCTCAAGAGAGTCTCCTGCCTTGGCCTCCCAAAGCACTGGGATTACAGGAATGAGTCACAGTGCCTGGCCTTTCTCTCTCTCTCTCTCTCTTTTTCTGTTTATTTTTCCTTTCTCTTTCTTCCTCTTTCCTCCCTTTCTTCTTTCTTTTCTTCTTCCCTCTGTTTTTCCCCAAACCCTCCTTCTCTCCCTTTTTTCCTTTCCTCTTTCCGTCTTTCTTTTGACACATTTAAGAAAATCTGTTGGCTGGGCACAGAGGCTGACGTCTGTAGTCCCAGCACTTTAGGAGGCCAAGGCACGCAGATTACCTGAGGTCACGAGTTCTAGACCAGCCTGGCCAACATGGTGAAATCCTGTCTCTACTAAAAATACAAAAAAATTAGCCAGTCATGGTGGCAGGTACCTGTAATCCCAGCTACTTGGGAGGCTGAGGCAGGAGAATCGCTTGAAGCTGGGAGGCAGGGGTTGCAGTGAGTTGAGATTGTGTCACTGCACTCCAGCCTGGGTGACAGAGTGAGACTCCATCTCAAAAAATAAAAATAAATAAATAAAAAATCTTTGTCAAAACACTAGTCAACCAGAAAGTAAAGGAATAGAGACTTCAGAGATCACATAAAGCAAAGAATATAGTTCTCTGCAAAAATAGTTTAGGAAAGTCACTAACCAAATAACTACTACTCACATAAAGCAACAAAAGCAAACCATGAGGAGGGAGAAGAATTTGATTTCCAGACTTACCACATTGCAATATTTAAAACATTTAGTTTTCAACAAAATATTATAAAGCATGCAAAGAAACAAAAATGTATGGCTTATACAAAGGGTAAATGAACAGAAACTCTTCCTGAGGAAACCCAGTCATTGGAATTACTAGACAAAGGCTTTTAAAAAAATGTGCAAAGAGACCAAGTGTGGTGGCTTATGCCTGTAATCCCAGCGCTTTGGGAGGCTGAGGTGCATGGATCAGTTGAGGTCAGGAGTTTGAGACCAGCCTGGCCAACGTGGTGAGATCTCACTTCTACTAAAAATAGAAAAATTAGCCAGGTGTGGTGGTATACATCTGTAACTCCAGCTACTTGGGAGACTGAGGCAGGAGAATTGCCTGAACCCAGGAGACAGAGGTTGCAGTGAGCTGAGATCACACCACTGTACTCCAGCCTGGGTGATAGAGTGAGACTGTCTGAAAAACAAAGATGCTCAAAGAGCTAAAGGAAACCAGGGGAAAATATGTCTCAGCAAAGAGAATACTCATAAAGAGATAGAAATTATAAAAAAGAAACAAGTTCTGGATTGAAAAGTACAATAGCTGAAATGAAACATTATCTAGGTGGATTCAGTAACAGATTTGAGCAGGTAGAAGAAAGAATTGGTGAACCTGAAGACAGGTCAATTAAACTTATTCAGTTTGAGAAGCAGTAAGAAGAAATAATGAGGACAGCTGGGCATGGTGGCACATGCCTTTAATCCTAGCACTTTGGGAGGCTGAGGTGGGTGGATCATGAGGTTAGGAGTTTGAGACCAGCCTGGCCAATATGGTGAAACCCATCTCTACTAAAAATACAAAATTAGCTGGGCATGATGGCAGGTGCCTGTAGTCCCAGCTACTCTGGAGGCTGAGGCAGGAGAATCACTTGAACCTGGGAGTCAGAGGTTGCAGTGAGCCAAGATCATGCCACTGACTCCAGCCTGGGCAACAGAGCAAGACTGTGCCTCAATAATAATAATAATAATAAAAAAGACAAATGAACAGAGCCTGTGAGAGCTGTGAGACACCATCAAACATACTAACATACACATAATAGAGGTTCCAGAAGGAGAGGAGAAAAAGAATGAGGCAGAATGAATATTTAAAGAAATAATGGCCCAAATTCCCAAATTTTATGAGAGACATGAATATATACATCCAAAAATTCCAAGAAGGAGAAATGTAAAAATAGCCACACGAAGACACTTAATCAAACTGTTGAAAGCCAAAAATAAAGCAAGAATCTTGAAAGCTGCAAGAGCTAAGCAAGTTGTCACATACAAGAAACCTCAATAAGATTAACAGCTGATTTCTCCTCAGAAACTGTGGAAGCCAGAACCAGTGAAATGGCACATTTAAAATACTAAAAGAAGAAATACTGTCAATGAGAAATACTGTGTTCAGCAAAATTATCCTTCAAAATGAAGGGGATATAAAGACTTCAGGATAAACAAAAATGAAGGGGTTTGTTAACTAGTTAACCTGCCCTAAAAAAAAATGATAAAAGTAGTTTTGTAGGTGGAAATGTAACAAGACAGTAACTTGAAGTCATACAAAGAAATAAAGAACTCAGGTAAGGCAACTGTATCAGTAAATACAAAAGCTAGTGGTGTATATTTTGGTTTGTAACTCTTTTTTAAAAATACATGATTGAAAATGCCAGTGCTGACTTGGAGGACTTCTGCCAAGATGGTCGAATAGGAACAGCTCTGGAGTGCAGTTCCCAGCAAGAGTGATGCAGAAGGCGAGTGATCTCTGCATTTCCAACTGAGGTACCAGGTTCATCTCAATGGGACTGGTTGGACAGTGGGTGTAGCCCAAGGAGGGCAAACCGAGGCAGGGTGGGGTGCTGCCTCACCTGGGAAGTACAACTGGCCAGAGGACACCTCTTCTACCCAACGGAGGCCATCGGGGACTTATCTGACCACTCTGGCACTCTGGTTCAGATACTGTGCTTCTCCCATGGTCTTTACAGCCCACAGACCAGGAGATTTTCACTGGGCCGACAAGTCACAGGTTACCAGCACAAATCTGAGCAGCTGTTTCAGCCAGTGCTGTGGGTTTTGGCGGGCGCCTGGAATGCCTGTGAGACAGCCTCCCACTCCTTGGAATAAAAAGGGAGCTGAAGGCAGGGAGCCAAATGATCTGGCTTGGTGGGTCCCATCCCTATAAAGACCAGCAAACTGAAACCCTCTGGCTTGAGAGTTTTGCAGCCAGCACAGCAGTTTTTGATCTTGACCTGGGGCAATCGAGCCTGGTGTGGGAAAGGGTGTTCACCATTGCCCAGGCAGTTCTAACCATACCTGTGTAAACAAAAGTGTGAGGAAGTTTACATAGCAGCTGGACTGAGCCTGTGGCAGCTCAGCAGTGCCTCTGCAGGCAGACTGTGACTAGACTGTCTCCTTGCTGGGCAGGGCATCTCTGAAAAAAAGGCAGCAGCACATGAGGGACTTATAAATAAAACCCCACCTTCCCAGGACAGAGCACCTGGGAAAAGGGGTGGTTGTGAGTTCCGCTGCAGCAGACTTAAACGTTCCTGCCCAGCAGCTCTAAAAGGAGAAGCAGAGATCCAAGCACAGCACTTGAGCTCTGATAAGGGACAGACTGCCTCCTTAAGCAGCTCTCTGACCCCTATATATCCAAAAAGACACCTCATACAGGAGAGCTCTGGCTGACATCTGGCGGGTACCCTTTTGGGATGAAGCTACCAGAGGAAAGAACAGGCAGCAATCCTTGCTGTTCTGCAGCCTGTCTGGGTGATTCCCAGGCAAGCAGGGTCTAGAGTGGACCTCCAGCAGTCCTGCAGCAGAGGGGCCTGTTAGGAAAACTGAAAAAAAAAAAAAAGCTTCAACATAAACAGAAAGGATGTCCACTCAGAGACCCCATCCGAAAGTCACCAACTTCAATCACCAAAGGTAGAAAAATCCATGAAAATGGGAAGAAACCAGCACAAAAAGGATGAAATCACCAAAAACCAGAATGCCTCTTCTCCTCCAAGGGATCACAACTCCTCACCAGCAAGGGAAGAAAACTGGATGGAGAATGAGTTTGACGAATTGACAGAAGGAGGCTTCAGAGGTGGGTAGGAACAAACTTCTCTGAGCTAAAGGAACATGTTCTAACCCAATGCAAAGAAACAAAGAACCTTGAAAAAAGGTTAGACAAAATGCTAACTAGAATAACTGGCTTAGAGAAAAACATAAACGACTTGATGGAGCTGAAAAACACAGCATGAGAACTTTGTAAAGCATACACAAGTTTCAGTAGCCAAATTGATCAAGCAGAAGAAAGGATATCAGAGATTGAAGATCAACTCAATGAAATAAAATGAAAGACAAGACTAGAGAAATAAGAGTGAAAAGAAATGAACAAAACTTCCAAGAAATATGGGATTATGTGAAAAGACCTAATCTACATTTGAGCGGTGTACCAGAATATGATGGGGAGAATGAATCCAAGTTGGAAAACACTCTTCAGGATATTATCCAGGAGAACTTCCCCAACCTAGCAAGGCAGGCTAACATTCAAATCCAGGAAATACAGAGAACACCACAAAGATATTCCTCAAGAAGAGCAACCCCAAGGCACATAATTGTCAGATTCACCAGGGTTGAAATGAAGGAAAAAATGCTAAGGGCACCCAGAGAGAAAGGTCAGGTTACTCACAAAGGGAAGCCTATCAGACTCACAGTGGATCTCTTGGCAGAAACCCTATAAGCCAGAAGAGAGTGGGGGGCAATATTCAACATCCTTAAAGAAAAGAACTTTCAACCCAGAATTTCATATCCAGCCAAACTAAGCTTCATAAGTGAAAGAGAAATAAAATCCTTTACGGACAAGCAATTGCTGAGAGATTTCATCACCACCAGGCCTACCTTACAAGAGCTCCTGAAGGAAGCACTAAATATGGAAAGGAACAACCAGTACCAGCCACTGCAAAAATGTACCAAATGGTAGAGACCATTGACACAATGAAGAAACTGCATCAACTAACGGGCAAAACAACCAGCTAGCACCAAAATGGCAGGATCAAATTAACACATGACAATATTAACCTTAAATGAAAACAAGCTAAATGCCCCAATCAAAGACACAGACTGGCAAATTGGGTAAAAAGTCAAGACCCATTGGTGTGGTGTATTCAGGAGACCCATCTCGTGCAAAGATACACATAGATTCAAAATAAAGGAATGGAAGATTTACTAAGCAAACAGAGAGCAAAAAAAAAAAAAAGCAGGGGTTGCAATCCTAGTCTCTGATAAGATGAACTTTAAACCAACAAAGATCAAAAGAGACAAAGAAGGGCATTACATAATGGTAAAAGGATCAATGCAACAAGAAGAAATAACTATCCTAAATATATATGCACCCAATACAGGAACACCTAGATACATAAAGCAAGTTCTTCATGACCTACAAAGAGACTTAGATTCCCACACAATAATAGTGGGAGACTTTAATACTCCACTGTCAATATTAGATCAACAAGACAGAAAATCAACAAGGATATCCAGGACTTGAATGCAGATCTGGACCAAGCAGACCTTAAAGACATCTACAGAACTCTCCACCCCAAATCCACAGAATATACATTCTTCTCAGCACCACATTGCACTTACTTACTCTAAAATTAACCACATAATTGGAAGTAAATCACTCCCCAGCAAATGCAAAAGAATGGAAATCATAACAAACAGTCCCTCAGACCACAGTGCAATCAAATTAGAACTCAGGATTAAGAAACTCACTCAAAAAACTGCACAACTACGTGGAAACGGAACAACCTTCTCCCGAATGACTACTGGATAAATAATGAAATGAAGGCAGAAATAAAGATGTTT